>VZTJ01004884.1:2030891-2076375 GCA_013397795.1 Orthonyx spaldingii
GGGGGGGGGGGAAGAAGACATCATTAAAACACAGCAAATGTTTCCATAACAAGTTCTCTGCTTTTCACAAGTACATTATTTAATGTCCATGTTGGGCAGGTAGGAGCAAAAACCAGTAACGCCAGCTACAGTTTTAGGCAGCTGATGTGATACAGACTGTAACCTGAAGCACTGCTAGGCTGGTGACATTTTGGTAAGGAACCACGATATAAAGAAGCAGTAAGCTGAAAACTGTATTGATTAAATAAGATAAAGGGGAAAAAAGGAAACAGAGAAATGAGGAGGCGCCCAAGGAAACAGCAGAACTTGCATTCTCTTAACTCTTGCAGCGGAGATTTGTAGTATCATTCAATTAGTTTCTTTAAGATTTCTAACTTCTGTTCAAGTGATTAAACACTGCAGTTCTTTAAAAGCCATTTTACAAACCTTTTCATTACTCAGAGGCTGTACCAAATAGTATTAAAAAAGTAAGATGAAAAAGCAGAATGAGCCAACAAATGGATTAAATAAGGAATGGGAATCCCCGATCTTGATCCTATTTTAACTTTCATGTCTGGTGAACAATGAGAAAACTATCAGCTTTGGTCCTGGCAACTGCTGTATCAATGTCTGCTACCAGCATTAGCACTGAATCCCTCTGTGACTGTGGAACAGTTCAAGGACTTTAATAATATGATTACAGTCTTTAATTTTTGCCTGCAAGTGTGTGATTAATAAAATTGTGGTCTACACTGTGACTCACATTCTCGTGCCATCATGAACATTTGTTGCACCAGACACATAACATGCCCATCTCGTGTGTGGAAAATTAAGGTAACATTTCACTCTCACAGCACTCCCTCATTGCAAAGCATTGCAATACAGAAGAACATCATGAAAATGAAGCTGTAAGTGTTTATAAAGCACTTGGAGATTCCTGGACAAAAGATATTATAATTAAAAATTAAATTACTCTAAACTAGTGGGAGGCTTTTTGCAACTTTCCCTAACAGAGCTTGTGCCCCCGCACACAGAACCACAGCTACAATGCTCCTGCAGAGACAGAATCTAAGCTAATTCCAAAGTTCAACCCTGCCTGAAGTTACAAATCTGAAACCCTTGCAGCTGAGGAAATTCAACTCTTTTATGTAACAAAGAGTGAAACACACTAAATCTGAACCTTTCAGCCTCAGTTAGATGAGGAATCAATGTGGTAACCCTTCAGTGAGCTTAAAATATATTGCTACCATAGCTTTCTTATAATTTCAAACAATAAATACTTGCAAAAAAAATACCATGAATAAGCAGTAAGAAAAGTTACTGAGATATTCAAATAAAAAAAATTGTGAGCACCTGCTCACAAGATTTTTCTTATCATCTGGCACTTTTATTACTTGCAAGTCAAGTTAAAACAGCCCAGAAAGCTTTGCTGAAATGATTTTTCATGTATACAGCAATCATTTCACACAACAGAAGAGCTGTATTTCACATTTTAAAGCCTACCACATCTGAAACTCCACACAGACACTGTAATGGTCTCTACACTGAAAGTAACAAGGTTTTAAGGCGGCATTGACATCAACAATTTATTGCACAGCTACCCATATGTATATTATCTTTTGTCCTAAAAAGACACAACTCTAAAATGAGACTCTTGGCATTACTGAACATGGAGAGGACAGCAATAACCATAAAAATAACAGTTACATACACCAGCTGTTGCATAATTTGGAAGCATCAAAAGTTATCCCTTGTGTTTATCATCAAAAGAGGTGTCTGCAAAGAAAGCAACTTCAGGAATCGAGACCTTAAAGGCAACTGAAAGTGAATGGGGAAGTTGATCTTCCACACTTCTACTAAAATTACAGAGTAGTTTGGGTTGGAAGAGACCTTTAAAGGCTGTCTAGCCCAATCCCTTTGCAAGGAGGGGGAATATCTTCAACTAGATCAGATTGCTCAGACCCCATTCAACCTGGCCCACAATGTTTCCAGGGATGAGGGCATCCACAACTTCCCTGAATAACTCACTCTGGTGTTTCACCACCCTCACAGTATCTATGCCTTATATACAACTTAAACAGAAGGTCTTTTAGCTTAAAGCCATTATCCCTTGTCCTATCACAACAGGCCCTGCTAAAAAGTCTGTCCCCATTGTTCCTTAGGCCTCCCTTCCGTACTGAAAAGCTGCAGTGAGGTTTCCCTGGAGCCTTCTCTTTTCCAGGTTGAACAACCCCAATTCTCTCAGCCTGCCACCACAGCAAAGCATGCTCCAGCCCCCTGAGCATCTTGGTGGCCTCCTCTGGACTCATTCCAACAGGTCCATGTCCATCATTTGTTGTGGGCACCGGAGCTGGACACAGCACTCCAGGGTCGCATCTCTCACTAGAGCAGAGCAGAAGCTTAAAGCCAGAGCAGTGACTTGACAACATTATGATACCTGGGAAGCAATGGCTACATATACCACACACGTTTAGGTAACTTCACTGGATACCTGGTTATGAGGCATCCTTCAACAGTGGCAAGTGATCATAAATGCACATTTGACAAGGGCAATCTAGATGGCAAAAATCAGAAAATCCACCTAAGACACAAAATAATGATTCACATCAGTCAGCTGGTAAGACTTCACCACATAAAACTGTGGCACAGTTCTAACCAGACTTTTTTTTCCCCCCTTCCACTGAACATGCAAAACTTGCAGAACACCCTTCAGTTTTTACACAGCCAAGTTTTAGGCAGCCAGTCTCCTTCCTTACTTTTTTGGTTGGGCAAAACAGGAGAGCTGCCTATATTTATAATCTCTATTGACAAGAGAAACCTGCTCTGAAAAAAGCTAAAGCATCCCTTCCCATCAGCCTTCTAAATGTTGCATACAACAGGGAAAGTAAGCTGCTGTGCTGAATACAGAACTAAAAAAACCCCAACCAAACCCATATATGTCTTTTACAATTACATAACATTACATTCAGTCTCTAAAAAAAAAAAACAACCCACAAAAACCAAACAAATAAAAAAAAAACACTTCACATAAAAACCTGGCAGATTTTACAAATATCATCTCCCTCCTTTACCATCTAAATAGGAAAGATAAGTGGTATAAAAACAGCAATTGTTTCAAAACATGTATGATTTTGAACATATTAGCACTTGACAGAATCACAGAACAAGCTGGGTTGGAAGGGATCTTTAAAGGACATCTGGTCCAACCCCCCTGCTGTGGGCAGGGGCATCTTTCACTGGATCCGGTTGCTCAACAGAGTTCCCTATTTTAAGCAGTAAATTCTGTCCTAGCCTTGACTGGGTCTCTCATGCTTTTTCAGAGCATATTATTACTGCCAGTGGTTGCATAAGAGAATTACTGAGATTTCCAGAAATGCCAGCAGAAGTAAAAAACATAACCTTAGGACCAAAATAGGAATTCAATTATCTGCAACTATTCCTAGATACATTATTTTTCACAAGTAATAACCTGGAAATATTTTAAATTTTAAGATCCACCCTCTAAAGCAAAACTCCTTTAAAAAAAACGTATTATGTATTTGTACAACTTCAAGTATTTTTAAATATACAACTCACTTCCTACAACATCTGTCAGACAAAAACCAGACAAGTAATCTAAGGAGCCTATTGCATTTGTAAAGTTCCTTTCCATCTTCTGCTTAAAAAAAAAAAAAAAAGATCAGTTAGGCTCCAAAGAGAGAGTTCTGCTGCGAGTCTAACGCAGGTCCTCTAGCAGCGAGATTATGTGATTATTTCTGGATGCCGCAGTCATGTGGCTGCACAGCAAAGCTTTTGTCGGAAACATGACACAATCCCATTGCACTCAAACTGCTGGCAGCAACTCGCCCGACTGCATTTCCCTAAAACACACCCACAGTGACAGGAAAGAAATAACAGCTTCTCAGTGCTTCGGCCTCAACTAGTCAGGGAGATTTTATTCCCTGTTGCAGTAAATCTAGAGGCTCCTCTCCAGTTTTTCACTGGATATCACTTCATGATTATCTACCCCAAAAGGCATCTCCCTGGATATTGCATCTATTCAGTGTTAGCCCTTCTGTCAGACAGGTATGTTTTTTCAAACATTGTCATACAGTCTCTCATTGGACTTTTCAGACAAACACCAGACTGGATAAAAATATTTCACTGGATTACAGGTCAAAGACCAACTCACTGTATAGCTTTATTTAACTAATTCTGCCTCTCAAACAGTCTTAAACTCAGAATACTTCCATATTCAAGAGCAACAGTTAAAGCATATACAAAATACTAGCACCTAGGTAGGACAACTGTAAAAACGGAGTACAAAATTAAGTATGTTAGATGTTAAATAACAAAATATATTTATAATAGAACAGACTGTAGAAATTGACATATTTACCTCCTATCACATGACTCATCACTAGTTTGCTTTTACCTATAAATATGACATACTCATTGCCAGGTACATGGAGTACTGAAAACACAATCTAATTACATGACTTCAGGATAATAGGCATTTGACCATAAAAAAATCCCAAATCGTGTAATTCAATACTTGCATGGGGTATTTTTGCAGCAGTTATGTTCTCCTTCTGCAAGCTCATATAAGTAACACTCACCAATCAAAACCAATTCCTGTCTAACAAAATTTAGCAAAATGCTATTAAACACAACACCTCATATTAAAAGTAACACAAACCTATAGCCACCACAGAAGTACTCCAGAATACCTGGGAAAGAAGCTTCTATTGCCAGATTCAAACCAACTCATGCAACCCCCTCAGGAGCGAGCTTTCCTGTGCCTATGAACACAGCTTATTCATTTGCTGGGGGACTTAAAGCAATCCAAGGGCACAGTTCAATCACAGCCACTACAGCCCTACTACAAGAAAGTTCCTCAGTTGTGGCTGTAACGCTCATCAGTGGGGCTCTAGGCTGGAAGTGGAGTCAGGAGGGATTTACAAACTCATTCTAACACAAAACTTAGATTCCAACCTTTGCCAATTCCTGCACAAAATGTTTAAGTCATACTGGCACAAAATGCTCCTGTTTGTGTGAGCCAAATTGAAGCTGCTCAACCCTTCCCCTGGAAACCTCCCCAAACTTTTTATAAGGTTTTTTTCTGATATTTGTTAAAACCGCAAGGTGTGTGATTTCATCCCATTGCAGACAACATCCCCAGGACATCAGGGCTTTGCTGGTGTACCTGGATGAACTCAGTGCTTGTCTGCATGCAGGAGCTCAGAATAGCACAGGGGGTGAGGCAGAGTTTAATGCACACCCCACTACAGCTGAATGCAAGAACAGCAATTCAGTTTTTTTCCTTGGGAACACTCTAATTGAGTAAAGCTGTAACTTGCAATTGGTTAATGACTTCAAAGTTAAAACCTTTCAAGTTAAAAATATGCCACAAAAAGCACCTTATTATTTTGACCTGTTTATAATAGACCACAAAGTAATAAAAATATTTTTCAAACAGACTCATGCACTTTGGAGAAACACTTTTTTCCCAGCAAGCTGAAGTAATACTTGAGAGAGGAAGACAAGAAACAGCTAAGACAAAAACCAAGACTGCTGCATTTTGAGAGAAGTGACCACATGTATGGACGCATCATGAAATATAAAGGTTCCCTCAACATTTTTAGGATGGACCGTGTTCTTAAATCTAAAATATTTCATATGTTTTACAACTGATTACCACACTATCTTAATTCTTACACCTCCTAAGATTTTTCTCCCACTATAATTACATGAGCAAACTAAAGCTCCTTTATATCACTTCCTGGCTTGCTGCTAGTACCTTCCTAAGGCGTCAAATAGAGTTTAGGTATCTACCGTGCATTTCAAAGGCTTTCAACTTAAGAGAATAACATCCAAATCCACTGACATGACAATTTGTAAAACTCATTCTGAGCTGAAATACAAATCTGAAGATACAGTCTCTCAAAGCAGGTCATCATGGATTCTCAGGCAGAACTCTTCGAGAAAGGGAGAACTAATGCTGACTGGTGGCATAAATACCATTTTGAAAGAGAAAGAGCAGGTGGGACAATCTATTGGATAATCTGAGCTATTTTTCAGGGCTGACTATTAATATTCTACTCAGCATCCTAAGGTGCTCTCATTACACACACCTTGAAAAAAAATAACAATTACAGCATTAATAAATCTGCCAGGGATTAGAGATTGAAAAGTGACATTTTCTTCATCAATATGTAAAAAGCATTGACAGTAAACATCTGAAACAGCTAAACAACTCAATAGACTTTTTTCATCTATTATGGACTCATTTGATGAGCAGATTAGTTCTATGTGACTCTCAGCCCTTCCCACAGTGCATCAGAGCCTTGTAACTTCCCTGTTTGCCCATCAGCAACAGATGGTGTAAAACTAAACCAAACAAGGTTATTTCAGACTTCCTTTTCTCACTTTCAGTCATTTCTCTTGACTTTGCTTCTGCCAGATTAATGCAACTATTTATTTCCTGGACTTCATGGCTATAGAACTGCATTTACATCTTGTAAATATACAATTTTAACTTACTAAGTATACATCTCTAATTATGCTGATATGTAGCAATACGACACCACAAATCTCCCCAGTAAAAACTGATGAAGCTGCATCTGGTTCATTTTAAAGGGAACTTGAACAGAACACTAAAATGCATCAAGTATCCTATTTATCTCAGGTGTTAAGACACTGAATGAAGATGAACTGCATTCTGCATTAAACATTTATCTGATGACCCAGTAATTTTATTTACTGTTGAACCTGCTCACCAACTTTAACTTTTAATTTTTCCCATGTTAAAGTAAAAGGTCTGATACATCTGTTTATAGCTCAATGCATTTGCTTACCCATGCAGAAAAAGGGCTCTACAGTCAGATTATATCAATTTGCTCACAAGACATAGTCTGTAATTAATAATACCCTACACTGACGAGTCAATACAGCCATCTTCCATTCTGTAACTCTCACTCTGTAAATACAGGTTACAAAGACACAGCATTCTAAAGAAACGAATTCCAAATCCTCAAACACAGTCTCTCCAATGGTTTGTTTACTCATTCAGCTGAGCACAAAACAGCCTGACAGTCACCAAGTGACATCTGCTCACTACATAAACCCTTTCAAAAAGCAACAGCAGATACCACTAGCATCAACTTCCTCTGAAGAAACCAAAACAAACTGAAACCAACCAAACAAGCCTCACTTTGTTGTTTTCTTTCCAGAGAATTTAGTTTAAAAGCCTGTTTTGCACATTCAACACCACCAGCCTTATCAGGACTAGGGCTGGGGAGCACAGAACAAGCGATCACCCATACTGGTTTCTATCACCTGCATCCTAACCAGCCACACCAACCCCCTTAAGGACACTTAAATATCCTTTATCTTGCATCTCTCCTGGTAAATCCCTGCCTCTGAGCAGCAGACTATATCATCTTACTTCATAGAACAGGTCTGGCCTCACCTTCATCCTCCATCTGCAATAGCTTTTTAAGCCTATTCAGTACCAGTCGTCCAGGGAAGGAATTTGATGTGAATTGATTCCAGACAGCTGCTGAACACTCACCTGCCCTTCAACCCACTACCCTCTCCCATGGGATGAAGTGAAAAATAGAAGGAAGGTAAAAAGATCCATAGATGAAGATGATGACAGTTTAATAACAGCATAAAGGAATTCATTCACTACTCCCCATCTGCAGACAGATGTCCAGTGGCTTCGTGGGAAGAGGAGCCTCAGCACAGGCAATACTTGACTGTGAAGACAAGTATCATAGCCAGAAGTGTCCTCTCCCCTTGATCCTCTTTTCCCTGCATTTTCACTACTGAGCACAGTATCATATGGCCTAGCATGTAAGATCAGCTGAGGTCAGTTGTCCTGGCTGTCCCCCCTCACAACCTCATGGCCAGCACTGTTCTAGCCACCAGTGTGACACACAGCCCCACATGGGTTGCTATGCAGACAGACAACTTCATAATACCACTCCAGACAGACCCAGCACAGCATTATTACTACATTTCTCTGAGATTCCAAGCGTAAGACTTTTCTCTTCAGTTCCAGGACCCTGATTACAAAATAACTTCCCATCACTATCCCAAAAAACAGAAGAAGGGGATGAGGACCTTTAAAAGGGTCTCCCCATCTTTATAGGCATTTTCAGACACTTTTTAACATGCTCATTGTGCATAACTTCCTTAGTTAGAAGTCTGTGACACTCTTGAAGTCATTTCGTGTCCTGCCCACCACAGACCAAAGGATCACAAATGGCAGAGGCAGGCATGAGACAAAAAGGCTCACAGGAGTGAACTATGATTTGCTACATGTAGGGTTTGTTTGGTTGGAGGAGTTGTTGCTTGGTTAGCTTAAAAAAAAACACACAAGACCATACAGAAAATTCATCACAAGATACTTAGGCATTGCTAGGTAGAAAGCAGAAGAGGAATGCATGCTTTTTTTTCTATTTTCCTTTTTTTTCTAATCTTAATGTTTCTCCTTTGGGCAGCAAGGGTACCCCAAATGTGTATTAATCTGGTTGCCCTTTTAGGTACTCATTGGTGCTGCACTCAAAATGCTGAAAACAGTTTGCACAAGCATTTCTTGGCTGGAGGAGGTAAATATTTGACAGACTGATGTACACAGTCAGTCTTACTCGGTTAAGCACAGGTTACTTAAAACCATTTTGTTATTCAGGTTCTATTACCCTGAACACAGTTACTGTCTCTAAGGACCTGTTGAATAGCAGATATTCTAAACTTTTATTCAGTACTGCAGCTGTGTGTTAATGCTTGCTTCATGATAGAAGGAATGCAGAGAGAATCAACCATCTGTAACATTCAAATTCAGAGTTTTGCATACATTTTAAAGAGTCACCTTATTTTGACTTGTCTCTGTAAGTTAATACAAAAAAATTAAACACAAAACTTGGAAGACTTTAGGCACCATCTAAGATCAGAATTAATGAATATTTTACTACAAATCTGGGAGAGATTCAAATTTCAAATGAATCACACTGTCTATTGCTAATAGTCAAGTTAAACCACGACATTTACATTCAAGATTTTGCAATCAGCTGCCATATACCTAACTCCCAGGATTTTTAATTAAAGTAGATTTGGAAGAGAATTCTTCAATCCAAACTGACAAGTATCTGCTACAGAAACTAACCAACATTAGGCAGGTTTCATTATGATGTACACTAAAGATGATGAACAAGGAGAGGCTCCTGCTTTTTCACAATGTACCTTTGCATCTTTTGTTTTCTTCCACAGACCTATGAAACCCCAAAGAAGACGAACTATAAGATGCCAGGACATCACTCTAAATAAACTTTGTCAGGATGCTTTTTCTTTGTTAAATTCTGCTTAGCTAATGACAACCTATCCCCCATCATTTCTTCCTTGAGCCATTACCATAATAAAACTTGGTGACATTTAGCAGCAAGGAAACCCATCTGCTAACACATGGACAGCCAGTATCTTTGACAGCCTAATTTTCATCAAGGACAGGAGAAGAAATGATCTCTTGCTAACACTACATCTATCACAAATGAGATCAGCCTGTGCTTTTCATTATTCGACATGGATTACATTTGGAAAGGAAAATGTACTGCTGCATTAATACATCTCACTGTGCAAAACATCATTTGCAATTGTACCAGTTTGAAGGCAGAATGAAGTACGTAAGGGAAAGGGATTTCTTTGGGGAAATCAGGAAGTGACTGAAGGATGACTCAAACTGATGAACTCAGATTTGTAACGTTCTTCTTATGTATAAATTAGAATAGACAATTCAAATTTCAGTTGCATGCTTAAATATCTGGAAGAGATGAAGTTAAAAACCTGAAGAGATGAAGATACACACTGCAGTCTGTAACAACTGGTCATCATCCTAGCACTGTATGTTTACAAACTCCAAAGGTACTATAAAGGTTACAGTACAAGAGACAGATCTTCACAGAAGTGATAGCAAAGCCCCAGAGCTGAGTTTGTATATAGAAAGATAAGAGCTATGTAAATTCTGTATAGTTCTATAGAAAAAAAACCCAAAAAAATACATTAAGAAGTGAAAGAAAATAGATGTATTGCATATTCTGTCATACTACTACTATTGAAGGCTGAGCACCCCCATCCTGCTTCACCCAGCTCTGGGGTAGGAGCAGTGCCAAACTCCCCTTCACATCCACTGAGTATCCTGTGACTCCCACAAGAACATCACATGCATTAAGAACAAAACAAAACAAATGAGAACACCAAAACAAAACAAACAAACAGAACTCCCCCCCCATAAAACACCAGCGAACCTAACAAACACAAAGATATTAAAGACTTCACATCTCCCTCCTCAGCTCCATGTACAGATCCCTAAGCATATCTATAAGGAACATGTTAACTGAATAAATTTATTCATGTTACCATAGACTTTAGAATAGTTATGATAGAGGAAGCAAGATTTTCTTTCCCCTCATGCATCAATACAACTATTGTCATACTTCAATTACAAAATTATCTGCAGCTCATTTTCAAGGTATCTCGTATTCAGGATTTAAGAATACTGACCTAAATCTTGGTTATATTGAAACAAAATAAAGCATGGTCATACTCAAAGAGGCTATTTCAGTGCAAGTATGTGATTAAGAGCTTATTTTGTTTGCAGGCTACCGTATCCTGTGGCCTCTGCCTAAGTTGCTGCTGAACTGCCAGATCACCCCTTAGTAAGTTAAACCCTGCACTTCAATGCACTGTGCCAGAACTCACTACGAGGCAAGCAGAAACATTGTGCTGCTTTATAAACCAGTTCTTCGTGGACAACAGTGGCAATAAAAGCCCACTAAGAAAACTGATGTGAGGATAAATGCATTTTAAAAAGCCCAAAAACCTTTAAATCCCCTTTAAAGGGACCACAGACAACACAAATTTGTATTACTTGGTTTAGTTCAACTTCAGGATCATCCTTCATGCCTATTCACAAGAAATAAGCAAAATAAAGGATGGTAGCCATCTCTTCTATCTTCTTTTCCTACAGCCTCAGTGGACACTAAAGAGCACAAAGTACATTTACACAAAATCCCTATACCTCTCTTCACAGAAAAAAAATATAAGAGAAAGGGATAACTACATAGAAAATATGATGTATTCAAGCAGCATACAGAAGGGAAAAAAACCAAAACAAAACTAACTTCTGATGAAAGTATTTTCTGTTCTCTTGGAGCCTCTGCACTTACATTAGCTGAAACAGTCTGGTCCTTTTTCAGTCTTGACAAGAGACTTGCTTTAGTGGCTGACACTCCACAAAACACCCCCAGAATAAAGGAGAAGTGTCAGGATGGTAAATGTCATTAAAGTAAAATAGAAGGATGAGAGATAAAGCAGGAAATATTTCTAGCCAATGTTGGTACTAAATTGTTCAAGTGAAATTTACCATTCTTTATGTCACCAACTGTTTTGAATTCCTCCTTACACGTCTTATCCCTTCTCTCACACAACAGTTTCTCTAGATTAGCAAAATACAAAAGGTTAAGAAGAAATTTAGTATCCTTAGTGTCCTGAAAAAGTTTTTGATGCAAAAGTTAAAAATAACCCCAAAACATGCTGTCCTATTCGGAATCTCCTTTAGCCCAGTAATAACCAAAGTTCTTACTACTGATTTGAAATTATCCTTATGCCAGTATGGTATAAAACAGTAGACTTGAGCAATTTTTAAACAAATATACTCTAGGCTTGTATTTCCAAAGTTGTAATTACATGAAACACTGACCATTTTTATGACTGACATCGCTGTCAGACTTGATCTCTATTCCAAAATTCTCCTAGTAGTTATGGACATGCAAATCATTTTACTTATTCAAGTATGTACATGAATCTGGAATTATGTGAACTAGGCATAGGGAATCTATGACAATCACTTGCAGGTTCAAAACATGAATATTCAATGTTGTTGCTCTACTTTGTGATGTCTAAGATACATGTTCCTCACTGAAGAGTTAAATATGCTCCTGTTTCATATTCTTATATAATTACCAGAGTTTATTAGAATTCGATTTATTTCTAAATGTAGTTTTAAACTAGCAAATTCTGACACTGATTTTTTTGTGCATGTTCTCACCGAATAGCATGTCAAATATGCCATTTGAGCTTTTAAATTTTTAGCCTTACAGTTTAAATTATTGGCCTTCAAAAGCCTCCATGTGGATTTATAAGTGCTGTCTGAAGAATTCACTTGAGCAGCTTTAAAATACTCAGAAGGAGACAGCACAACATCTGTCCCTGACAAGCTGCTGAAAACCAGGCAGGAAGCCAAGCACTCCCCAAAGTTCCAGCCCAGCAAAATCAGGCAGTCTTGAACAGCTGTAAAGCAAGAACTGCTTTTAACATTAAATCAAAGAAATCAAAGCTTGTGATAAGCATGCAGCAGTTGTTCCTTGAAGTTTACCAAAGAAATGAGAGGCACAGCTTAAATCACCCATATCAACGTATTACAGCTCATTACTATTTTACTGATGAAGTTGTTTCTGCGTCTTCTAAAATTATATTAGATTTAAAATACAGGGAAGGCTTCATTGCTTCTCAGAACTAAACAAATGCCCCTCCTCTGAGGACTTTACTATGCAAATTCACAGGACAAAATACAGAGAGCAAAACAGTAGAAGAAAAAAGAAGACCACAATTTAGACTTTAAGATGCTTTTTTCCATTAAGCTCATGTCCTGAGCCTTCCCATAGATTTCAACTGTCTTTTGGGGGTTTGTTTTGCTCTTAAGGAAACATGAATAAAAATTGTAACCATGAAAACTACAGAACACATAGACTGAAAAAGGCTTATAAGGTCAAATGGAGATAAGCAGAGGTCCAAAGAGGTAAAAGAAAGAAAGGTATTGAGAATTCTGAAAGTGAAATTCTAAAAGGTAATTCTAAATTATGCTTAACTCCTGGTGAAAGCGGAAAGATAAAAATGAACAAACAAGAAAAACAGTCTGTTTTATTACTTGAAACAATGTCAAAAGGTTTCTAGGAGAGAATAAAAGTATCAACTCTTTCAAGATCAAAAAGCAAAACTCAAAAGGCTTTTTCTACCAAACGAAAGTACAAGTAACATGGGTTTGAACATGCTGCATTTAAAAAAAGACTCAGAGCATGAATTCTTGAGCTACAAAATGAATCTTGAGCAACATTTTGCTTAAACACATGCAGTCCCATGTTTTGAGTAACTTAAAACAGCGTTCATCTATACACTTTTTCTTCTGTATAATAGATTTATCTACAGTTTTCCTTTTTCTGCCTTCTTCCCGAAGGCTACCAAATCATGCAAGATTGAAGTCAAGAAAAAAAAGAAAAATTATAAATTACACAACCCTCAACCGCCTTCTGTTTTTATGCATGATATCATGTATTAGGCTGCACAACAGTCAAGGGATAATGCACAGGAAAGGCTCAGGGTCACTGGGCTACCTGGGAGCTGCCACAGCACAGGTGAGCCTGCCCCGTGCTGCAGGCCAGGGGCACTGGCTGGCATCACACAGGGTCAGTGAGAACAGCTACCACAGCCCAGTCAAACAGGAGAGCAAAGCAGAAGCCACATGAGTGACCCCGATATTCAAAATGCAGGACACAAGAAGCCTGCAAATCTACAAAGCTGACTTTGTGGAAGAAGCTCGCTCTGGGAAGAGCCAGAGGAGGAACTGAAGGAGACCCCTGCAAGGCTGGGCTCTTTACAAGTGCAGTGGACAGGTCTGGCAACTTTAATTACTAGAACCATACAACAAAGTACTTTTCAGACACACATCCTGACTTCCTATCCGCTTCCTGGTGCTTTCCAAGCACTGACAGAGCCCTGTCCCATTACTTGTCTGTGCTGCAGTAACAGGGTGAAGTGAGGTGTTCAAACTGGAGCTTCCAAAATGCAAATGCCTGGTTACAGGCAGCATGCTCAGAGGAACCTGCATGCAGTAATTGCCCTCCCCATCACTCTAAAACAAGTCAAGCATCATCTTTCAAAAATCGCACAAGCCCACCAACTTTTGTTGCTCTTTTTTTCTTGTTACCTTTTATTTTTTTAAGATTATGTGATACTTAAAAGGCCACTCCCATTGCTGTTCTGAACATCCTTCCTTGGTTTTACTTTCATCATGGAAGTCTGTTATTGAAAATTTCATACCCACTCTTGTTCAGATATTTGAGTAAATGAAAACCAGCTAAATTTTACCTACACCATTTAAAATGTAAAAGGAAAGGCTTGTCCAAACTTACTGACAGCTTGGAGAAAAGTAGAATTACTAGCTTATCAGAGGGACACAGGAGTGATTTCACATTAAATATAAGAATCATCTAATTTAACTTGTGGCTGCTATGCAGTGATGTCCTGGAGAATAACTCTTCTCAACATCATTCACCTTCAAGTCAAATTATTTGTGTTAGAGAGCCATGGGAAACAATACAGCCTTGAGGCACCACAGGGAAAATAAAAACAGCATCCATAGCTTTCCCTCTAATATAGCAGATATTGACAATCTAATTTTTTCCATTATTCTTCACAGGTTTGGACTTAATCTGTTTTTTATCTTCAGGTGCTCTAGGAACCAGGCCTATACCAATGCTGAGAAAAAACTGAAGTCACAACAGGCAGCGTTCAATCCTGCTCAGAGAAAACACAAATTATAATTGTCTTAAAAACCTAACTTAAAAAACCCCCAGAATTCATACCAGAAGCTTCTTTGGCAAAGTAAGACTTAAATGGCACATTTTCCTCCAGTGGAAGCTACAGACAATGTGATACTCCTACTGTACATATAATGTACAAGTTATGATTTTCATTTATCTCTAACTAAAATTACAATAAATATGTTTTTATAAGTTGCTTTAGAAAGTTGCAATTAGACTATTTATACATCATACTAAAGCAATGTAACTGAAATATTAAACTCCACAAAACTAGTAATTTTCACAAATAATAACTCATTCAGGATTAGAAAAGGGGATTCTTCCTCCAGCCCATCTTGTTGCTGATTTCAGAAATTCTATATTAGGTTTTCAGGGACTGGTGGAAGGAGTGACTGAGTGAGCAAACAGAAGCCAGAAAGAACTATTTGGAAGACATTTCTCATTTAAAAACATACAGGTGTGCCACCAGGTATAAGGACACTCTGGATCAATGGTCTGCAATGTACACAAAGAGCTTGTGCTCAGCTGCTGTGCTTTCATACCTTTAGGTTTAGGCTTATTGAGTAAAATGTCAATGGGAACTTACAACTTGTATATTTACCCACCAGAAGACCTAAACTCTTGTCCATACAAGATACATGATGATTAACTATCACCATCCATCACCATCTTGAGCCTCCAAAACAAATCA
Organism: Orthonyx spaldingii; assembly: GCA_013397795.1. NCBI lineage: Eukaryota > Metazoa > Chordata > Aves > Passeriformes > Orthonychidae > Orthonyx > Orthonyx spaldingii. The sequence goes on from VZTJ01004884.1 coordinate 2,046,198, forward strand.
ACATATTGGTAAAACTGCAAAGCACTCTGTTTGGTTCTTTTGAAACAGCATTAAACAAAATTACTCTGACAAAGAGCGTGGCTTCTGTGAACTACCTTATGGTGGTGTCTGAATACCAGTATTACCAGTATGATACAAGACGCTACAGAACCTTACTGTTTCAAAGAAAAAAAAACCTCAAAACCACAAACACAAAATTTCATTAATATTTGTAGCCAGACTAGGGGAAATGAAAAGGGCTAAGATAAAGTTCCTACTCAGACACCTGGGCTCCACAAGTGGTTTGTGTTTATTTGTTTAAGGAAAAGGAAAAAAGCAAAACAAGCAAGGTCTCCTCTTACTGGAAAGATCTGCCAGCAGCTGCAGCATTCCCTTCGCCCTGAACTTCACCCAGGTGACGTTTCATAACTCTAGTTATGAAAACTTGGAATAAATTCCCTCTCCCAGCCAACAACACTTGTTCTCATCTCTCACCTCTCCAGGATATCCTTTTCTCTCCAGCTTACCATCCACCTCAACACCGCTGTGCATTGATCTGAACTTTCTGAATATTTGGAGAGAGAAAGAGCTTTAGGATTCTCACATATAAACTGGGGAACAAGATATGCTTAGCATGCTAATTAATCCCAAAAGCAGTTTAGCTACAGCCAAGGTTTTTATGATTACACTGCAGGAGAAAAAAAACCAACAAGGAGTTCTTGTCAGGAAGCAGCAGGGAGGACAGCAAAGAACACAAGCTGGGTAGTACTGTCCAAGTGCAGAGCTGACCTTTCAATATTAAACAAAATCTCCTACATATGCTGGAATTAGGTGGGGTAGGTGGCTCAGGCAGGAAAACAAAGAAAACAAAGGAAATAACTTATGTGCCTGCTATAACAGGGAAGAGGGAGACAGGGTAGTTCCAGGTAAGTATACATGGTCACAGTAACCAGTCCAGGAACTTAAGAGTGACCACATGATTCTAAATTGAAAATGAAAAAAAATACTTGAAGAAGTCCATGAAATGAATGGTAAATGAACTAAGAGAAAAATATGGCATCAGTCTGCTCAACGTGCACAGGAACACTCTATCATACTGATCCTAAGTCAAAAGGATTTGGAAAAAAGGACACACAGATTGGAGGCAAAGTCTATTCGGGGTCTCAAATGGCACAGGCAAGAGAACTGAGGGGAAAAATCAGGATGGATGGTGGGACTATCCAAAGAAAGATCAAGAAATATGGCAAACAAGGCCTAATGTAGGTAGAAAACCACTGGGAGGTACTGAACACATGTTGAACTTGAAATGCTCAAGACAATTTTGTTAGTGTAATGAGTTTATGCACTCACTATCCTCTACCCAGGATAGAGAAAGCTACAGGGAACAAACAGCTAAAACAAGGACATCATTTTCCTTTCTAGGTCACCATAGCATTCCCATCCAGCACGGTGTCATCCTGTTGCACCTACACTTGGAGACATCTTCCAAACCTCAGCTCTGGATCTTTCTGAAGGTGGCACAGCTGGCTGTCATCTCTCTGTTAATGGGGCTCTCACCTGCAAAAGCTACCAGCAAATCCTGCATCCAACCTCCCTGAGCCAGCCAAACTCCAGGTTAGGAAGGGCCTCCTCTGATGCCTCTCCCAGCAGCTCTGGGCTCAGGGCAGGTGTGTCAGCACCACATTCTCCTCCAAAACAGGCTCTCCCCAGCATTTCACCTACATTTAAGTATCAAGCAACTTTTAACTGCATCTTTTCAGTGACTTTACCTGTTAAATAAACAGAAGAGTAAAAACAAAAAAGCTGTAAGACAAGCAGGGTTTTTTAATACAGTGAAATTTCCTCTTTATAGCTGGGTGTAGTGTGCCAAGTTTATTTTTAAAATGCCTTCAGGGCTAAACTGCAGAAAATAGAGCTTTGCAGATAAGAATATCACTAGTTCTTTTAAAGGTGAATACAAGAAGCTGTGTACTATCAGGAATGACACAGAGAAAAATACAGAAGACACGAAATCATTTTATCATTAGAAAAATCGTACTGTTCAAAAAGACTAACATTTCCTTACACTATAGAGTACCTACCTCTCTGCCAGCACTAAGGGAATTTCAGGAATACTTCTATTATAATACTGATGTTTTCAATTTATCACAACTCTCCAGAGCAAGCTTACAAATCAATATTTTTCAAAGAGTATCACTCATGTAAACAATACTCCTCAACCCTCAAAAACAAAAGGTTTAAACAGAAGGAGTTCAGTTATGTTAAAGTACGTGAGAAAGAAAAAAAATAACCTTTTCTCACAAAGAAAAATCTTGAAATGTAAAACAATTACAAGCAGTTCTAGTCAGTCATAATTCTGAACTGTGAAAGATCAAGTTTGGCATGTTAATATCTACCTCTGGGAAAGCCAAGAGACAAGCAAATTGCTCCATAAACATCTCAATCTTATTACTGGCTATGATGATTTTATGACAACTTATTGGAACCATGTATTTTTTAAAAGTGCAGAAGCTACTGTGAAGCTGTAATATTTACAGTAATATTTAAAATATTCTGCAACTTTCATTGTCACATTGCACCTGCAAGAAAAAGCCTGCCTGGCATTTGGACTTTACCAAACCCACCACATTTCAAGGTTCACTTTTAGGGTATTATTTCTGTTCAACATTCCAGTTTTCTTCCAGATGTTTCTATGAAATTTAAACCCTTTAAACAAAAACTAGCAGAAGGTTTTCGTCACAAAATAAAAAAACCAACATGCATCAGAATGAGAATTAATTCCTCAATACTTTAGAGAACTACGTTTAACTGGTAAAAGAAATGAAGAAAAGTGGAAGCCTTCAAGCAAAGGTTCTCAGAAGAGATAATTCAGAAAACCTTTACTAATAGTTAACATCTGACACGTTTAAAAACGCTTTATTTCATATCAAGATTAGCACTTACATTACAGAATATGATCTTTAACAGAAAGCCAGACATGTAACATATTAATATACCTGGATTTTCACAATCCTTTTTAATCTCCTTGCCTATTCACTGGACCAAAAGTTTTCTTTCCAGATCCCCTCACAGTTATTTATAAACAAAAGCAGAGTTAAAAGTAAGCATTCAGAAATCTTCTCATTTCCTCATAAAAGTGACCATTGCAGTTCTCAGGAAAACAAGGGGAAAAAAATACTTTCAAGCCATTCTGTACATTGTCTCAGAATCATCCAAAATACTGTTTTATTGAACACTTGCAATGAAACCATAATTCTATTTGTCGTTATTTCTACTGTCATAGTAATGTCAAGGCCTTAAAAAAATACTTTGAGTCTGCCAACTTTTACCAACCTGCTTCCTAAAAGGAGGGTCAATGTTTTGTAGTTACCTCTTATTCAATACTCAAAACACTGCATTAAAAAGGTAACCATAAAAACAGGCTCAGATGTAATGTAAAAGATCATATGGTTTAACATTATTGCAAACAGATTTGTATAACTAATTCCAATGTGCATATTCCACAAAAAGCCTAATTTTCTTCACAGAACTCACCATGAGATTTGAACAAGAAATTCCAAGAAAAAGAGCTTTTCTTATCAAAGAGCTTTTTCTTATCAAACAACACACAACATTTCAGCCAAAGAAGGTTCTTTCATCAGTCAACCCACAGTGGAGGTGAGATTGTAGCAAGGTAGAACAGTAACCACTGTGTAAGACTGAGTTAAGGGACAGGTTATAACCTCAGCTCAGCTTCAGCAAGCCCTACACCCAACATTTCAGTTTTCCACTGGAGATTAGGTTCATCTTCACTTATAGATATGAAAGCCTTTCAAAGGAGATGTACTGTATTGGTTTTATTCACTAAGATGCAATTTAAAACTTAATTTCTCTGAAGTACATCAAGAAAGCACAAGAAAGCTAATTCAGTTCTTCAAAGCTAATTGCACACATTTGTACTCCAAACTCACATCTCAATACACAAAATAGAATTTTCTAAAAAGACTTCAGATTTCTCTCTTACCTAAACAGCAGAGCCTACTAAACCAGACCACTAAAGAAAGAGAAGAATAAAGACCTATTTCATTCCTCCTTGAAGCTTGCACAAAAACACAAACAGCAGCTAACATCAGTTCTGTAAAAGATTCTTCAACTTCAGGTATTTTGTATTCCTCTTTATTTCTACTGCAGACTCATCTTTTAAAACAAGGGGGTTTATATATTCATTTCTCTCAAAAAAGAAATTTTCCTTTAAAAAGTTATATTTGTAAGCAGTTTATATGAATAATAATTTTTTGATCCTCTGAATCCTAAGGCAGCACAAGGCTTCAAGTGGTGACATGGAAGCCAAAACCAGAACAAGACACAGGAGGTGTAAATGGCACTGAACCACACCTCACTTTCCTGAGACCTAAAATGCAAAGAAAAGCATGAGATAATATCTTGCATGATCTTCTCCCAAGCATCAGTTTAAATGCTCTTAAGAGTAAAGGTAAAAGGTCAGAAAAATACTTGAACAAACCACAAGAAATACTCCAAGTATGTGACTTCTTCAAACAGATTTAAATCATGGTACAGTTATAATGAAATCCATATTCATTTTAGAATTTTCTCCTGAGTCCTTATTAACAATATTAACTGTAGATGAGTGAAAGTTAGGAAAAGTGCAGGTATAAACATTGTACCACAGTGCATAAATTGTCATTCAGGCCTTAAAATTCCTGCCCTACCATCCTACACCTCCTTGAAACTGGACAAGAGTTTCTTTATGAACCCCCTAAACATATCCAACAGACAGCTTCAGGACTCTGAAAAGTGTTGGTTTTATTTAGTCTGTTGTGTTGTACTTTTTTTACAGCATGAAAGTATTAGACAACTTCACATATTTTTCCAGGGTTGGGTTTGGGGTTTTTCTTTGAGGCTGGGTACTTTGAGTTTATTTGGTCACAGTCATATTGTTTATTAATAATAAAAAGGAAGTATACAAAAAGCTACAAGGAGAATGAATGAAAAAAAAATAAACAAACCCTTCTGATGATGCAGTATATTGATAATATCCAAATCTGCAGTATACTAGGGACTAGGTCAGAGTTTCAGTGGAGGCAAGTACACAATTAAAACATTTATCTTCTATGTCTGTCTTACAGAACATGTTATTCCCAAAACAGCTCCAACTGATCAACTTTTATGCTACTCATGGTATACAGAAAGCTAAGAAAAAAGTGATGACTGTATCAGTCATGATAAACCCAATACAGAACCTGACATAATATCACAGACCATCATTTTGTACTTAAACCATTCCAAAATTATAATAATCATGGAAGTACAAGTTGCTTATAACAGCTAAAGCTGGAATAAATACATGAAATTCCCAGTCACCCTGCTGCAAAGCTGCTTATTCAAGTTACTCGTGCATCATTCAAACTTCCAGCTTGGTATTTCTTCAAACATCACATTCACTGTTTCTAAATGTAGTCTACTTGTCTGAAATTTTTAACCAAGATACAAAAATCAATGTTATATAAAGCACTCTTTCCTGATACTGATGATGCACAATATGAGTCACCACTTCAAAGCCTCCAACACACCACCACAAGCTACATTCTTTAAAGTCACACAGAAACCCTAAAGTGGTTTCTTCTGTCTTGCTTCTAATGAACCATCCTTGGTTCCCAACAGCAAATTGTAACTTTGACAGTCATGAGAATATGAGCTCCACAAGCAGAAATTAAAACTTCTTAACAATACATATATCTCCTTTAACTCAAAATGCAAGTATTTGCCAGACCTGTTATTTTTAAAGCTTTTTTAAAAAAGGCTAGAAAAACAGTCATCAGTGAAATGTTAATGTTGTATCTTTGTTCATTTCTTTTCCAGGCTCTGTACAGTAGACCTGTGGTGTGGTTCCATGACCTATAACAGAAGGGGGTGGAGGGGAAGAGAGGATTTGAAAGTTTAGTGTACTGTCTCTGTCAGTGGCAAGAGCCAGGCCATCAGAGGTGAGGATTCACTCAATATAAGACAGATAAGCTACATAACTTCAGTGTTACATGAATTGCTAGATACTTTTTTTGATGTGCAATAACCTGTTGATATTACCTGGCCCTGAACAATAAGATAGGAAATCCTTTTATTTGAACAGGGGAAAAAAAATCTGAAAGTTATTCTTGCTGAGGAAATGATCATTCTGTCCTGGCTGGTGACAGTTTCATCCATGGAAAGTTCTTTCCCATCTTCTCACAAGCACTTGCACACACTGCCCACATGAGCTGCACACAGCTGCATGTTGTGTGTGAGTGTCCAGCCTGACATCTCCTTCAGACCAGGCAACATCCATCCTCCAGATGTGGGCCAAGAAGAGCCCAGCAATAAGAAGCCTCTGCTGCAATAGTCCAGTAAGGTGTGGAAAAATCTCCCAAGTAGATAGCCCACCTCAAGCATGCATCACAACTTCTAAGTACCACTTTATTATTACAAAACTCTAATGATAGAGTCAACGTACGGGTATAGATAAATGTGCACACCTATACAGATGCACATACAAGTTTATAAGCAAGGAAGTCACAAGAGAAAGGTGATAGTTTGGATGGTTATTTCCAAACAACAAAGTGAAAGGATGCCCAGATGAATTGAAACAGCCCTGCCAGTGGAAAGCACACAATGCCAGGGATCATCCCAAATCCTGAGAATTGGGTGATGCAGCACAAGAGATACTGCTCCACTGCAAGAAGTAAATCTCAACAAAAAACCCGTGGAATTTCCTTTCCTAGGGGACTAATTTTGTTGTCTTTTGCCATGAGAGGGGCCAGTATCCACAAAAAAACATCTTTACAAGCAATGACCTAGAACAGAGAAGCAGCACTAGTGAGGTGCTTACAACTGTCTGAATTTATCCACCACCAGGAATCATTTTAGGAGTACTCGTAGCAGTACAACCACTCCATCAAAAAGATGTTCTACCACATTTTTATCTTTTTCCGTCTTTAAAAGGAATATATCCAATCGGTGGAATGTCACTATTCCTCTTATGATTCCCAAGATCCCACTCTAGAAAGGTCTTGCCTTTTATCACTGAAGCAAAAGCTAAAAATGTTACATACCTTAGATCATTTCAGACAAATACTGATGGTGCTTTACGCTGTAAATGCAGATTTATTCTTGTTTCTACTTAGTTTAATTTGAAAAGGAAGCAATTACACTTCTCAGCTGTTTACACAATTTCTGGTAAGTCCATCACAAATGTCATGTGAAACTTTAGGCTATGAAAAAGATTGCTTTTTCAAGAATGCAATGTTTTGTGATGAAATATAGCATTGTAAACTATCATTGATGATTACATTTGTAATTCACAAGAATAACATGGAAATGTGGCTTTTTGGTCAAATAATAGTTTTTTACATCCAAGTTTTTATTGCAATTTACCCAGAACAGCAAGAACTAACACAGATCAGCACTGAGCTCTGACAACAGTATTAGCACTTTGTGAATAAAGCACACCATCACTTCTGCAAAAGTAACTCCATCAAAAATAACAAGCTATGAATATATATATATATAAAATTTGCTGTGAATGGTAGCAAATGTAAGTATTCAAAACTTGTTGACTGCACCAAATTTTACAAGGATATCCCCACATTTCTAGCCAGAGAATGGGGTTTTGGTTGGTTTTTTTGTGTTTTGTTTGTGTGTTTGTTTTAACTAAGACTTAAGTCAGTATAAAACTCCAGACAAAGCTACAACATTACTGCTCACTCTTTTTGTGCTTGGTTTCTTCCTCAATCCTCACCCTCCTCTTTTTGCTCTACAACTTCAGTTCCAACACAGTGCAATTGCAACATCACTAGAGAGATTCAAGGTGCAGGGAAGATAAAAATACAAGAAGGTTAAACAGATGTAAATAACTCAAGACCCCAAATTGCCTTAGAAACAGAAAATCTTATTATGTCTGAAAAAAAAAAACCTCCCAACACTTTTCCACATAGCAGGAAGCCCACCTCATGCCCCTATCCTAAGCCATCACATGGGCATCAGACAATTCAACATGCTAAACTGGAACTTGCTGACACCAGAGTTCAGCTGCCTTCCACTGGGACACAGGTAAACCACCAGGCAACTGGTTGGGATGGTGTGACCCAGCTTTAGACTGTGCTCAGGAACACGAGCACTCCTCATTTCAGTGCAGCAATGCAGGAATGTCACCTCTGCTCATCTAAAATGACCAGTGTCATTGAACTCAACGTCCTTGGTACACAAGCAGAAATCTGAGAGCCTGCTAACGAACAGAGCTGTAACAGTAGCTGCTAAAGAACCAGAGACAAGCTCTCAAAGGGGCAGACCTTGCTCTACAGTCCATCAGAATCTGGTACTTCTACACAGGGTTTCTTCAGTTCTGATTTAAATAAATTACATACAGATAGCATATTATGGATTAAAAATTCTACATTACAAAATTTGCCACTGCCACACTTCCTTAAAAGTTACATTGTATCAGAAAACCTAGTGCAGAGCTATGCTGTACTACTAATCTAATTTATAATTTGTTAGGTAAACCTTTAAATTCTCACAGAATGCTGGCTGGCATTGGCTCTGCCAGATAGCAAGGAAACTTCTGGCAGCTCCTCACAGAAGACACCCCTGTAGCCCCCCCGCTACCAAAACCGTGCCGTGCAAACCCAAACCAAGCCCTAAAGCTCGTGCTGAACAAAGCAAAAGGTTCTCTTCACAACATGAAAATGGCAGGTAATAGTTATTGCAAATGAACCATTGTGCCTTCCTGCAAGGCTTGGGTCTAATCATTCAGTCACATCATTGCAGTGTGTCACTGGTGACAGCTGAAAGTTGGCACTAGTGCTGTCCATAAAGGACAGAGAATACCAAAAAGAACAAAGTCAAAAAGCATAAAGAAAAATTAAAAATGTGCTCACATATCTCAACAAAGCTCATACTTAGCTTTTTTTCTGCTGAAACCTATTCTATGAAAATTGTTTGTATCAGTTTTACTCAGAGGTAGGATTTCCCCCTGTTCACTAGTACGTATTTTGGAAAGGCAGATCATACTTCTGGGATTATGCTGCTCAGAGATTTTTAGAAGGCAAGTTCAAACAACTCAACTGGATTGAGCTTTTAGGAAAATACCTTCCAAAGTGCCTGATCATCACTTCTATACACTAGTTAGTGATTTTACATGACTTGCCTACAACAAGCAAAATCTGTTAGGAAACCAAACACCAGTGTTCAAGACCTTCTGGCTTCTGGCCCCATGTAAAAATCCAGTAGTTGTAAACCCTGCCACAACACCAGCTTTAGCTCTGCTAAAGAACACAAAGAGACTGAAAGACTTGATGCTGAAACAGCTACTCCATCTTTAAAAAGAAGCTACAAATCCTTTCAATCCATAAACACCTTATTGTAAACTTATGTGGTGACTCCAATAGTCACAGTTTGTACAGTAAAGATGAATTGTTTCAGGTAGCTTTCAGGTGGATTGCCCACATGTAGGTACCAATAGCAAATCAGACCATTCAGTAAGTAGCACAAGACAGTGCACATTTCAACAGCAGATGTTCTGTCTAAATAACACAAGAGAGTGATTTTTCCAGCAAAAAACATGGTCATTCAGTGGACAGAATCAAGTATTAGGAGGTTTTGCACACTCCATGTACTTCACATGATGAACCTTGCTGCGACCAAGTCACCTCCACTAAATTATCATCTATCATCACATTTGCTCCAAGGTCCACAGTGTCTGTGTGCTTGAAAATTCCAGGTATACTGTCTCTGAAACATGAGAAAACAAGGTGCAATTTTAGTTGTTCGACACCTTGCATATCTACCTGTAGTGGCAGCAAGTTTTTGGGTTTGGAGGCCAACTCAGACCTATAATGAAGCTTTGTAGGTCTTGGTTGGAAGACTCAAGAGGTATCAACAAACTTCAAATTTATTTCTTCAAAGGAAAACAGTGAGGAAGAAAACAGATTGCAACTAAAGGATTTAGGGCAGTGGAGTGTTGATGTTTTGGTTTCTGTAATTTAATTACAAAAGTCACCAGGCAAGATGAGAAAGTAGCACACAAATATATTTGCCATAGACTGACCTTATCAACAGGTGGCCTTTAACACTGCCCATGGATCAAGACTATGATGCTAACCAGCTACAAAAATATGTGCTGCTTATTGAAACAGACAGAAAAAGAAACTAGAAAAAAAGACACAATTTATGAGTACTCTTTATCTCCATCTGCTGCTCAGCTACGCATTTAAGAGAATGAAGAATTTCAGGAAAGACTAGTAAAAATCAGTCTCATGGGAAGTTTGGACATTGGATACAAGTCTTAAATTATCGAATTCTATTGTACAGTTTTTAAGCAATGCAGTATACAGATAAATATTTGCTAGAATTTTAGAACTGTGTATTCAGTTCTCACCCACAATAATCTCTTGACCTGGAAATGAACAGTATTAAAACTTATACCAAGAAATACAACAAACCTGTTAAAGCCTCAGAGGAAACAGAAGAAACCTGTACCCAATGCCCTGCAGTCTTTGCTACCTGTACCAAGCACAAGCAAAACCAATTTCAAGCAAAGATTCCCTTATCGAGTTGCTGGAAACACTTCAAACATAACAATAACAGTTAAAAAAAAAAACTCCAACACATCTGACTGATTTTTAATGAGGTGATTGTTTTAAAACACTGTTGATTTATGATGCCTAATTAGAGACTTGTGCTATTAAAATACTAACGAAACATTCAGGTTTTTTCTACCTTCTGCATTATATTTGTTTTAAAACAACACATCCCTAAAACCTACTAAAATCTGCACTTAAAATGCTAAATTGTAAGACTGAAAAAAGTGAATCAAGATAACGTTTTCAGCTATGTTTCTAAAAGTTACCCAGTTGCCTTGCATGAGTGCGTGTTTGAAGATGTATAATTACTTTCAATAATGCTAACAAGTAAAAATCCATGTTAAAACTGACATGTTGCAACTAGAAGGCATTTTTGCAATTTATATATCAAAAACTAGAATATGCAAATTATATAAGCAAACTTTATTAGACATGCAAATGTTTTAGTTGTACAAGCTATGAGAGTTCCTTTACAGAGAAACTTATTCAGACAATTAGTGATGGGCAACAGTGCTTTTCAGCTCAAACTGCATAGTACAGATAGTAAGAAAACAACAACAATATTTGATTTCAAGTATTGTTACTTGCTGAACTAGCTCAGACAAATTTCATGCTCAGTTGTCAACACAAAGAGTCACCTCCACTTAAGATGTGCATTCATTTTTTGTACTAAATGATTTTATGAATTAATTACTGAATCTAATTTATAATTACTAATTACCTAAGGGGATTTACACGTGCAATTATTAGAAAGCACCTTTGAGAAGAACTGAAGCTGTTCGATCTCACTGCCACAGTTTGGAGAGTCAGTTTCTGCATATCACAGCAACTCTACCTGATGCTGTGCGATTGCTAAACTGTACAATACTTCAACTGGCTGCACCAAATCTTCTATGAGCTGTGTCAGGGATGCCACAGGGACAGAAAAGCTACCAAAAGCTCAGTCGCGGGGCAGGTAGATCACAAAATTTTTAATTTTATTTTTATAATAAATAAAACATTAACTAGGCAGGCCTACCTTCAAAGCTTTAGGCCAAGTAATACCTTCCAAAAGCTAGGTGTCAAATTTTACCTTCAAGTGAGGTGAATGACAAGAGTTCCCTTTGACTTTGAAATGGACCAGGATATCACTCTGAATAAATATATAGTTTTTCCATTGTTTAGCACAATTTAATCTTAATCTAGTGCTAAATTCGGGCAAATCTAGTCTTGCTGGAAGAAAACAATAGGCCATGATCCCTAAGATACTGAATTCATTAAGAAGGGCTGATCTGATCATTTTAAAGCAGTTCAGTAGAAAATTAAACTCATGAACAAGGTAGATAAAAGACACTACTAAAGTATAAACAGAACTACATTTACACTAAATTTATTGAAGGAAAAAGCCAAAGAAAGCAGCACCCATAGGTATTTGGATATAGGATGATTACTCTATAATCAGATGAACTCCTATCTAAGAGGCAAACTTCTGCATCTTTCATGACAAACTGACAGCTCTGCTTTACCATATTGTTACTTCAAGCTGTAACTCAATTTTAGTGTCCCATTCTCACAAGATATTTTGCTCGAATTAACCAATTCTTTAGAAAAACCTGCCAGAAATATCAGTTAAAACTCAAACATTGGTGATGTCCAGAAGACTGAGACAGTGGAGATACAAGAGGGGCTAATCCAGCCTTTTTGCATAACCTGAATTATTCCCCAGAGTGGTTATTTTACTCTCCAGGTTTACACACTAAATACATGAATGCAAAGTACAGTTTCAGGTCACTTTGTTTTTAGTAAAAGGTCTAAATTGTGCAGGAGCCTTGACCTAGACATTTCTAAAAGTGCCTTTAATATGGCATTCATCTACCCAGACAATGATCAAAAAGGGTCGGTGCAATAGACTGGCACAAACTTGCTACCTTTAGCCAAACCAACACAGGCAAAGGAAGCCAAGATATTGAGGACAAGAAACCCCAGGAGATGCCCAACAAAATCGTGGTAACTCTTTTACCCACAGCAACTCAATATTCATGCTACAATATAAGCCCTACTAGAGCAATCCCTTTCCTCTGCTGGGGGATGACAAACAAGAACATGATAAATGGGGCCTGACAACCCTATCTTTCTCACAAAAGCTATTTTGGCTAGTTCTGGTATTCAGAAGAATCTGTCACAAACATTTTTAATTTAAGATGATGAAGGGACTGGAGCACAGCTCCTATGAGAAAAGGGTGAGAGCTGGGACTGTTCAGCCTGAGGAAGAGAACAGGGTCTCATCAATGTCTGTAAATATGTAAAGAGAGGGGGCATAGAGGACAGATACAGGCTTTTTCCAGAGGCTTTCAGTGTCAGGACAAGAGGCAATGGGCACAAACTGAAACACAGGAGGCTCCCTCTGAATATCAGGAAACACTTTTTTACTGTGAGGATGACTGAGCACTGGCACAGCTGCCTACAGACATGGTGGAGTCTCCATCTTCAGAGATCCTCAAAAGCCATCTGGAAATGATCCTGGGCAACTGGCTCTAGATGTGCCTGTTTGAGCAGCGGGGATGGACCAGCTGACCTCCAGAGATCCCTTTCGACCCCAGCCACTCTGTGATTCTGTAGTTCAGGTGAGGAAAAAAACACATAAAGACAGAAAAAGATAGTGATCCTTTCTCAAACTTTCTCTGCAGACATGGCAAAATCAACAGCAAAATTATACCTACTAAAAGAATATAATTTGGCATTTAATTTTGCAGTTAACTATTATTAAAATAATAAAATATAAGATTTTAAAATAACAATTAAAATACAATATTGTAATCCTGGAAAGTTATTTTCTTTCAGCCATCCCAACTAAACCAAAGAGTTACCTTAAAATAGATGCAGTATTTTCTAGTCCTTAAACAGAAAATCAGCCAAAGCGTAAATTTTCTGAAACAGTAACTGGATTTCACCTTGAAGCAGTTGCTGCCATTAACAGCATTCTGGCACCAACAAGAATTCCATTTACAAAAGCTGTATGAAAGCGCTCAAACCAAGTTTTTCACTAAAAAGCACTTCCAACAAATCTTGGTGTTTTTTATTCTTGGAAGCCATTATACCTTTAAAACAGCAAATCAGGATACCTGATTTTGTTCTCGTGAGATAAAAGGACAAAGAAGAGAAAAACAGACTAACACAACATCATCATTATTGTGAACATTCTCTAATGTCAGGCTTAATTTTTTTCTTACAGAAGAACGGGACATTAGGAAAGGTCAGAAACTGGAGGAATCCTATGTAGCCTATACAAACTCTTAACTGTTAGCTATGACACATTTCCATTCTCTGATATCTCTAAAATTTTAAATTTTTTTTTTTTTTTTTTTTTTTTTTTTTTTTTTTTTTTTTTTTTTGGTGCAAAACTAGAAGTACCTCTTATGGAGAGAACACTACTACTTCAACTGCTGAAAGCAGATTTGCCAGCTCACTTTAAGAATTCCAAGAGGAGTATCCATAGAAGCTAGACTTGCAGGAATGTGACTTGCCTTGCTTCACAGTCAGCAGAAAGAATAAGAGACGAGCTCTTCTAGGAGCAAAGTCACACTAAAACTAGCTACAGATGCTACAGACTGTCTCCTGCAGAAGTGTCTTTCACTTCCTCGATGTGGGAAGCAGACAAGCCTCACTAGGCTAAAGTTAGCCTTTGAATAGCTTGGCAATACCTCTTCCCTTAGAAAACAGAGGCAGCATTCCTCCCTCTGCAACTCTTGTAAGCCCACATAACTGCAAATAGTCTCAGACTATTTGCAAATGGAGAAGACAGAAAAAGTCAATGTGGTTTTATTTATAAAGCTTTATGGTTTTAGAAAGCAAGGCTGTTCAAGGTGTGCTCTAGGACAGCAGCACACGGACACTGAACAGGAGACTGGCAGAGGCAGCAGCAACCCTGGCCCAGGCTCTCCTCACGTGCCAACATCTCCAAAGGAACCACCTGCAAAATGACTCAGTTCTTGCATTCTTTCATCAACTCACAGGTACCTTCTGGAAACTTCTATCACAGTAATCCGTAAGAATAAACACCTCCACTCTGGATTTTGGCTACTTTATTATAGAAAGGAAGCCATAACTGTCTCTTCAGAGAAAACCTTCTCTAGAGATTTTTCTAAAAATAACTTAAAGCCTACCCAACCTCTCATGAAAAGGAAGCCTTTCAGGATGCCTCAACTAGACATTTCAGAAGCCAAAGCAGGCCAAAACCTAAATCAGCAAATGCAGCTATAGTCCAAGTATCCAAAGTTAAAGCTTCTGTGTAAAAAAGCTATTTTCCCAGATGAATTTTCCCTACCAAAACTGATTATTCCTTATGCTCATCATAAAAAAAACCACCCACACCACGCACCCACACATAAACCTGCCAAGAAGACTTAGAATGAAACAAAATCAACACTTTTTCAAGGTATATGGTCCAATAACTAAGTATCAGTCATTGAACATGAAAAGCTAACTGTCAAAACCTGTCCCTCCTCAATAAAGGATTGGGAAAAAAAATCAGCCTTTTTATTTTCTGACATTCTTTAAAAATAAAAAGAATATACATTAACTTCACCGCCTCATTCAATAGCTGTAGTTACATCATGTGTATTTAGGTTCTCTCTCAGATCTTCGTTCATCTTGTGCTTTTGACCTAAGGCAATCTCATCCAATATGGAAGAATGTGAGGTTTTTAATTGTACTTTGTAAGAAGTTCACGAACCCCTAGGCTTGGAAATGTTCACTTCCCCAATATGACAAAAGATTCAACCTCACTGACGAACTTTAATGAGTTGCTGTTGCCAAGAGTAATCCCACTTGTCTCAATCCTCCACCCCCATTCCTGCATACCTGGCTGGCTACCACTCAGCTCTTGGATGACTACAGCTCATCTGGCCTTTCACTGTCAAGTTGATTTAATCAGGAAATGTAGGGGGAGAAGCTTTCCAAGGGGCAGAAAGAGGAGTGGGAAAGAGTTCAGTTCTCTTTACAAACCTCTAAACTGCTTTCTTCTAGGCTGAGTCAGCTCACAAGGGCTCCAAGAACACCACAGCCAAAGCTGGGGGAGCAGTGGGAAAGAGGCCAGAAACGGCCACAGTGCTGCCACAGACTGGTTTAGATTGGCACTGGGGTTGGAAGGGAACTAGTTACAAAGGCAGAGCAAAAAGTTGTCCAAAAAGATGGTGAAAACTGTTTTTGACAAATCTGAAGAATAGGTCAGCAATGGACCCTTGCCCCAGAGGGGCAACAGCACCCTGGGCTGCAATAGGTAGAGCACTGCCAGCAGGGAGAGGGAGGTAAGCTTGCCCTTCCAGTCAGGACTAGGGAGGCATCTGGAGTGCTGGGTCCAGCTCTGGACTTCCTAGTAAAGGAACAGCATGGACATACTGGAGATAGTTCATCTAAGGCTGATGATTCTGGCCTAGGAACATCTGTCATGCTAGGAGAGAAGTGGAACAGTTCAGCCTGAAGAAAGTTCAGAAAGAAAGAATACTCATACAGACTTGTGGTGATACCCAGTGAGAGCAAAACAGGTAGTAGATACAAACTGAAATATGGGAAATTTCATATGAACATCAGGAAATGCATTTTTACTCTAAAGGTGACAGCATTGTCACAGGCTGCCCAGAAAGGTTGTGGAGTCTTCATCTTTAGAGGCATCTGAAACCTGACTAGACATGGTCCTGAGAAGCTGAGGGGCATAGACTAGACATTTTAACAGGTCACTTCCAACCTAACCCTCTCTCCAATTCTGTGATTATGCACAGCTACAAATCACTTATCATGTATGAAAAGCTATGATATAATAGCATCACCCAAAGCCAGGTAATTCTACACAGACAGAGAATTCCCATGTGCTTCGTTAGCTGTCACCAATTATCATTACAATATTCTGAACGAATCCTTTAAACATATTGAAGGAACACAAAGAACGCTTGACATGATGCTGGTATAACTGGTATGATTGATTTTGTAAGACATTATAGACAAAAATTAAACTACTGTTGTACATTAAGAAGAGCATTCACCTATAAAACAAATCACGTTGTTCGTGGCTCAGCAGTGTAGTCTCTCATGCTTTACTACGCTCTTGTGCAACCTACTGCAGCTCAAACTAAGGAGGGTCAGGCTGTTCAACAGCAAATTAGAAGAAACCCAAACATTTGCAGGAAGACCACAGCGTTGGAAATACATTTGGTCACATGCTTTCCCAACCTGACCTGAACCAGTATCCCAGCATGACACCAGCAATTAGCCTGTTGCTGAACATGGAGCTGTGACACGACTCATAGGTTACCAAATCCTGGAAACTTGAGATCACAAGGCAGTAAACTGGCAGTTCAAAAGCGAATAGTTCTTAAGCTTTTCTCCCCAATTTGTTAAATAGCATTACAACTTGCCTGTCACACGGACCTAATTCTCACACCATTCCCACTGGACCTGCTATTCTTTACTTTTCAGTCTGAACTTCAGTGAACCTACAGCAACTGCTGAGAGTTTTCTTTTCAGGAGAGGTACAGTGGGATAACAGACACAAAAGGTCTACAATGTGCTAATTAATTATTTTCCCTAAGGATCTACTGTTGTACTTTGATGGGCCTGGAGAGCAGCATAAAGCACCTGGATACTTAATTTTTCTTTTTGAATATTCCTTCCATTAATCTATGACCAGAAATGTACAAAGCTCATTTAAACATTATTATGAGGCTGCAGAGGGTGCTCCAACACCGGTTAATAGACAGTTTCTATGCAATCCCCATATTCCTCAGCAAATCCCTCACTGAAACAATTAGAATTTGGAAATAATTCTGAAAGCTGATTAAGAATAGACTTTCATTAACACCTTGTTTCATCCAAAGAGAAAAGTGATATGAATCACCAAAAAAAATGCTCCTCCCCCCACCAACAGGAGGGGTTATCAGTGGAAATAACATCAGGAGGGCAGCCCTTCTCCATCACATTGCCTTTCTCCTGCACCCAATTGCTCCACATGGATCTAATGGACTGGGGGGCAGGGAAAGCAGGCACACAGATATGGAAACACATTATGTAATATCATCCTCCATATTGCTTTCAAGTTGCTTAAGCAAAGAACCTCTTTAGAAGCAGCTTCTGCTGCTTTAAGAGTTTCTCCTCAAAAACAGCAAAACTTTCATCTCTTTTTGTGACCACTCAATGCAACCATAAAGTGGTGCAGTGCCACTCGGTGCAGAATGCAGCGACTTGAGCAGGTACTGCTTGCTTTACTGGAAAGAAGGGGACAGGAATCTACAAAGCAAGAGTACTGCTACTTGTATATCCCAGGTCTTACTTTTTTATTTAGCTGTGCAGAAGTTTTATTTACTCGCTTTCAACTAAAGAAAATGTAGAGGGGAAAAAAAGAAAAAAAAACAACCTTCTTTTGGTTAAAATTAACAAGGATTTGTATTCTCCTCTTTCTTACAGTTTTTTAAAATCTCACTGCAGTAAGTACACAGTGAAAAATACTACCGTATCTGACAATACTGTCATTTCAATATATTACTTCTGAGCCAGCTGATAAAAATTAAATAGTGGAAATGCTTTTAAAGCATTTAATTTTTTTTCATGTTGAAATAGTGTAACTAGCTGATCTTACACTCTACTGGTCCCAAGCCCCAAATTAGCAAGTTTAAGGTTTCACAATTCATATATAGAACTTGAAACAGAGAACAGAGATGCCAAACTCACAGCAGAGCATTCACCAAATACCTTCACAGCTCTTTTTGCTAAGAACAGCGAGCTCAAAGCACCATGCAGTTCAAGAATGAAAACCCTTTATATCGCTCACTGTCTTGCCTCACTGCTTCTGCAGAGGTTTGCTTCCAACACACACTATCTGTGCCTTTGAGACTGCAAGATTACTTGCATTAACATTTTATACAACGTCTGTACCTTAATGTCACCTAAAAATAACTTTGGGTGAGCCTGTGTTATGCTAAAGAATAGAATCAGAAGTCCTGAGTTTCAGACTGGCCTCTGTTGCAGAAATTAACACCTTCCATACAAAACCAGGAGCAACAGAATAGGTGCAATTTGGGTGAGGGTTTCATTCTACCAGTATTTATATTATGAATAGAACATAAGACACAAGCACTGAAGACACTGAAGATGCAACTCCACAGTTGGTGTAAGGTAACATAAAGACCATCCTGCCACGAAAGGAGGAGTCCATGCTGCCCCTCTCCCCAGTTAAGCTGATAACTGAGCCTGTAAAGTTATAGAAACAAAGCAAGGAAGTTTCCACCTGGGCTAGAAAGATGATCCAATGCAAGACACAGCTACACAATTTCCAACACCAACATCAGGGAGTTAAGACAGGAGCACATGGCTGCAAACTGAAGAACCAGCTGAGCACCAGAAGCATGTCTGCATTTTCATTACTGTTCTGGTTGACTTAAAATTCACAAAAATTCCGAGTGCACAAAAATTCTTGATAAGAGTCAAGTATCCTGGACACTGGAGACAGGTGATTATGTCTCTCTTTGCTCTGAAGGGATCACTACTGCACTAATACATTTGACTATATCTTATTTTACAGAAGATTTAGGTCATTGCAACAGAAAAGTTGCCTAATAAGCAGTAAAAGAAGGGGGTAATAAATGGTGTAGTAACAGAGTTCAAGTAATCAGCTTATGAGACCAACTAAAATTCACATCCTATCATGAGTTTGCAATGAGCAGGTTCAAAGGTTAAGAGCAGTTATTACTAAGAAAATTTTTATCCAACACTGTAAAGCCTATATACATCACAGGTATATAGCATCTAATTCCAGCATCTAGCATCTAATTCCTGTTTCACTATGCAGCATTTAGCACATCAGCAACTTCATTTCACACAAAGCAAACAAAATATAAAATCTGGAAGCAAAAGGTTCCACCTCAGTTGAGGACTCACACCCTCCAAATTACAGTGGCATTTCAGTGGAAGGAAAACTTCCTTTTTTCCCTCAGAAGCTTTGCAAGTCCACATACACCAGTGAAGCTACCACGAGGGGGAGATGAGAAAGACAGAACTGACTGGAGGGATGGTTAGTGAGGTATCATTTTAACCATGACTAATTAACAGCTGAAAATCACCATTACCTATCTCCCATATGTTCTCATTTGTAAGCAAGAGCTGGACACTAAATCTAAACATATGGCAACAGTAAGTTGCACTCCAGTCTTTGAACAGCAAAGTACATACAATCTGGTCCATTGCTTCAGCTGTAAAATGATATTGCACAGTAACCTAAAAGGAAAAATAATCTCATATAAAGCAGTGGATGGAAAGAAGTGGCAAATGAGGAATAAAATGGTTGAGAAACCCCCAAATTAAACTTTTCTGGCTAGTTTGGCTATTGACCCACCCAATAACCTCTTCTCATCTTCATACCTCAGTCTCTCGTTTCAGAGATAGGAGGCATAACTATTTGTATTTGAACGATGCACAGATGATACACAAGTTTTGGATCACACACAACATGCAAGTCCATGCAGATATATACAGACAGAGAAATAACTATAAAAAGAGCTGGAACCAACCTCACAGCATTTCACTGCTTAACCTGACTGATAACAAATGACTCTGGGCTTAAGCAAAAATTGTGCTTATCTTTCCTACAGTAAAACTAATGTTTCCAGGAGAAAGGCTGTTACCTATTGACTCATGAAGTATTCTTCATGACAGTCTTACACAGTTTATGAGTTTTCAAGAAGTATGAATTTCTATCAGACTTTTTTTCTAAATTAATTAAGAAGCTTGTGATGCACTGAACAAGTCAGATGAAACTACACAAGAGACAACCTCTTTGTTTCATGCAGGGAACAAAAACAATGAGGCACCTTCAATCCACCAACACTGATTTATTAATATCAGAACAGATTATATTTCAATGTAGATTGATATACATATATTACACCAAGAAATTAACAGAACATTTCTAATACTGAACAAAACATGGTTTTAATTTTTTCATACTAAAAAGCATGTTGTATCTTTTTAAAGATTCATTCATATTTGAAAAAAATTCATCCCAGTTCCATATCTAAAAATACTTCAAAATTCAGAAGTAAGAGTTATTTTAATATTAACTTATTGGTTTATTGTATCAACTGTACACAGGACTATCTACAAGTGCCAAATATTAACTCTCAAATTTCAATAGAAAAAGAAGAAATAAACTGGAAAACAGCTTCAACCTAAAGCTAAATCTTCCTGAAAGAAACTAATTGTCAAAGGAAATAGTGTGGCAAATTAATTGAGAAAATGCAACTTTAAATATAACTGGACAAAAAAAAAGTGTCAAAGGAATATAGGCTCTAAAATAAAGATAAATGCCTATATGCCCAATAAGAAGCCTTGCTTCCTTGTCTCTTCTAGTGAGAGAAGTGAAGAGAAAAAAAGCCGATTGCCTTTCTACTTCAGTCCCTGTCTTCCTACTGTCACCACTACTATCAGGTCTAGTATTTGTCAAGTAACCTGACTGAAATCAAGCAGGGAAAAAAATTATAGCAGGTTTGCAATTACACACAAAACCCCACCAAAAAATGTAGGAAGTAATGTTAGGGAAACAGAAGGCATTGCAAGCAGTGAACAAAACTTTTGGATACAAGGGTATGATATAGCCTAGGGAAAAAAAATCAGAAGAAACGAACAAAAATTAAAAAACAAACAAGTAACAACAAAACAAACAAACAAAGAAAAAAACAACTACAAAAACAGTCACTGA
Source organism: Orthonyx spaldingii (assembly GCA_013397795.1). Taxonomy (NCBI): domain Eukaryota; kingdom Metazoa; phylum Chordata; class Aves; order Passeriformes; family Orthonychidae; genus Orthonyx; species Orthonyx spaldingii. The sequence goes on from VZTJ01004884.1 coordinate 2,067,507, forward strand.
AAATGAGAATTGTTGTTGTGATGTAAGATTTTCTTCAAATATACTCAGTCCTAACTGCTTCAACAAAACCATTAGCAAAGAAATTACCAAAATACAATAAAACTACCAAAGATGCCCTTTCATAAAATAGCTCCAAAACACCACCACAATACCTGAAACCAGATTCTCCAACATGAACACATCAGTTCTCAACCACTTCAATATAAAGAAAATATTAGCCAAATTAACAATTAACACCAGTGAGCACCTGTCAGTGCCCAATATACACTTTTTAACATAACGGCCTCTTCCAATTATTTGCTGCTGATCATGACATAACTTCCTTATGCTCAACTTCATGCAAAGAAAAGTAAGATGGCTGTGCAGTGCACAGGAATATCATTCCTCAAAAGAACCCATTGCTACCTACGGTCTTCAAAACAAACCTTTAGATCCAGCCAAACTCACCACCACGAACATTGACATCAAAGGGAAACAGACTCACAGAAAAATCAGTGCAGAACTAATACATCTTTATAGCCACACAAACAAGGCCTGTGTGTACACCTGCAAGGAACACCCATGGCACCACATGTCCTTACAGGACCCCATGTAACCACACAATCACCACTCATCACCAAGGGACACAGAAGAACCTAGCTGCCATTCCCACTTCATCTCTTACGCCTCAGTGAGGACCTGCAAGATTACTTCAAATACAAAGCAAAATAAATCATGGGTTGCAGATGAGATTTGAAGGCTCTTGGCATTTTTGCCTCTTCCTTCCATTTTCTTAACTCTTTCTTATTCTATAAGGGCTTCCATCCATCATGCACCGTAAAATGACATAATTTCCATCAAGATATTTTTGTAAGGCTGTTAACTAGATCAGGTGTACTGGTCTAGTTTTACAAAAATTACTCATAAAAAGAAATAAATGTTTAGCAATGCAGACACTCACTCTATATATCGATCTTGAAAATAAGGTAAAAAGCAGCCAGTGCTTGGAGAGGATTTGGAGGGTTTTATAGGAAGAATGCTGGTATGTTCTCATTTGTAGGGTAAGATCACACAAACTTCAACAACTGGACCAAGACAGCAAGGTAAAATTTCTGCGTGGAGACTGGTGCTTACAGAAGGAGAATTAGACAAAGAGACATTAATATGAGAGCCCATACCATTTGTAAAGAATTTTATTAGATGACAAACATCTGAAAGCCATTATAGGCAAACATGCAAGACCCCTTTCAAGCTCAGCTCCTTTCTTGGCAGGAAACAATAACCCAAAAAAACTGCGTTTTTGAACATCTGATGAACTTCAGAATGTCAGGAAATGTCTCCTACATTAAAAGGTCTACAAAGGAAGGTGAGAATTAGAAGAATGCAAAGCAGAAATGCAGAACACCCTGAGCATCCGGTTAGTTTAGCTTCAGCCACCTATAATTCTCAGAGATCAAAGTGCCACTTGATGGCAGGAATTAACACATTCCAGCATAAACATCACCCTAATTTAAATTAACCTGTGTTCCATTTCAAAATAAAGGGCAGGCATTTTGAAAGAGTAGGAGAGTCATCCTCCCTTCTTCCTCTCTCAAACTACTTTTCTTACATTTCTATGCCAAGTCTTTTCTTCTACCCCATCTTCTTCACCTGTCTTGCCCAGTTTCTTTTTCCCTGTTTGCTTCCCTTTCATTGCTTCACCCAGAATAGTGCACTCAGTACTGATGTGATGCCCACTCTTATATTATTTATTCTGAATGACTATCAAGTATGAGTAAAGACCATTATAAGAGAAGAAAAACAAGCTTATGGCCTGCCAAGACTGAGCAAAGTATAGGCACAGTTCAGTTCCTGTTGATCAGCTTTTCAGGGCATCTTATTCCTAAGCAGGATCAAAAGCAGTAAGAGTAAGGAAGGAGAAGGTGATGAATGTAGAGGGACCAGAGGAAGAAGCAACATCTATGGGATCAGAAAGGTCAAGACAAATTGTCAGGCTAGAGGCCTGAGCAGTAATGCAAAAAAGCCACTGACTAGTGGAGTGACAAGCAGGAAAATCCTACAGCCTGCAGGGTAGAACAGAAACACACAGACAGGATGTACTAAGTCTGACCCAAACCATCAAAATAAATAAATAAGAGCAAGACCTTCCAGTCACACCAGCAAGGTACACTGAGACAGGAATGCTTTATATATAAGTTGTCCTAACATTCTATCTCCCAAAAAAAAAAAAATCGCTCTCTGCTATATCCTAAATCTAGACTTCTGGGAAATGCATTACAACTTTTGTCACTCACCTATTTTCAAGTAGCAGGCAGCTAACACTGCCTCAAAGGAAGACCATATCCTATTTCACTGAGCTGTCCACCAGACACAGGCTCAGTGCTTTGCTTTAGCTGACTTAGGGACAGCTCGAGTTTATGGGATTCAAGAGCCTCAGCTACCATGGAATGCAGCAGTTCTCCTCCTGAATGCAAGCAGGGGGCACATGGCCACTACACCAGTGATCCCAGCTTGCCATTTGAGATACAATAAATAACTGGAATATTGCACACTTTCAAGATGAAACAAAGACTCAGCTAAGAACAGGTAAGACAGACTCCAATTTAGCATCACCCTCCAGTAAAAAAACCAAGCTGGAGAAACTTGCTCTTTCACATGCATTATGAAGGTGGGTCAGTCTTCAAATGTGAGCCAAATAAACATACACAGCCTTCAATTAATTTATTTTTAACACCATTATTTAAAAATAGTTTTACTGAATTAATTTTAGTCAATGTTGCCAGCATAACTGCCAGCAAAGTAGATCATCATAACTGTTAAAGCAGTTAAATGAAGCACATCAACAGCATTTGCACTGTTTAGTTTTCAGTCAGTTCAGTAAGAAAATATTCTCCTGTGGTCCAGTGCTGACGATATTCTTGGTAGGAGCTTTTTGTCATTCCTCTAAAATAACCTTGGAAGATTGTATTGTGATTTCTAAGGAGTAATTTTTTCTTAATTCTATTAAGTATTATCACATGGTGGGAGGAGAGCAACAGAATCTAAACATCCAAATCGGGTTTCCAAGAGAAAGACCAGAAGCTAAGTCTGCAGGACAAGGGACACATTAGGTCACACCACTGGCTGCTTGAAAAAGCTCCTAAAGAAAATGCTTATCTCTCTGGACTCAAACTCAGCTTTAAGCACTGAGAAGCCAGTAGTCATTATGGAGACCAGACGTATAAATGAACTGAAAAATTATTAGTCATTTAAAAGAAACAACTTCATGAGCTTTTGAATTAAAAGAGCACAATCTATAGCTCAACAAACTCCTATGCTGCAGACTATCATAAATTTTAAAAAAGAGCCCAGAGGAAATATCAGTTTCTATTCATCTCATCTTTTTCCCCAGGCATCTGTTACAGGACAGAGAAAGAGATAACCACCAGACATCACACCAGGCTGGATGGACCTTGGATCTGATACACTATGACTCTGCTCACAGCAATCCACAACAAAAAATAATTTCACAAGGTGCAACTGCATTTCACATCACAGTAATTAAAAACAACCAAGCAATTCTCTTAGACAACTGCAATAGTGTCCTCCTTCCCTTTTTCAGCTACCAGTAAACCAAGGCTAAGAAACAACATGATTGCAGGTAATTGTCTTGATTTAGCTGCTGTGCTACAATACATCGGCAAAGAATTATTAGTTCCCACACTTGTGTTCAAACCACTAGATGGTGCTTCTAAAATGAAGCAATTCAGTATGCAAAACTCTGAATAATGCATGATGATTTATAAGTTGCCTTCCTCAGGATTGTTATCAATAACACTGATTAATGTAGTTAAATAGCTGCAGCCTCTGATCAGAGAGGGGCAACAAGAATAATTGCTCAGATAAGTGAGATCAAAGAGCTGATCATTAAAACAGTGACTTTTCAAAAACCCAGTAACAGCTGTTTTCTCAAGTAAGAAAAACTCCTCAGTCTTCTGTCTTGCTAAGTCATTAGCTGCTAATATAAATATTGCATTAAATAATAAATTTTGTTCACAAACTGATGTGCCCAAAGGCGTTGAATACTGTATGGCACCAGTCAAATAAAAATACATTACAAATACAGTGAACAGTGAAAGAAGAGGTAAATTATAATATTTTTCCCAAGAATAAACTTGCTCTAATTCTCCTCTGTGAACAGCAAACCTTTCACTTTTAAGATTTGGAGATCATAGCTAAAATAAGATGCCAGTTGCTTTCCATCTATCACTGGAAAATCATCCTTCCTTCTTCATTCACTCCCCCAAAACTAGTATCAATAGTTGCTTGGCTACTTCAGCAGCTTTGCCCTTTTTCATTTCTGACCATTTCCATCCATTCAAATGCTGCTTAGAATACTTCTCTCTCTTCCTGCACCTCATTCTACTGATCCAATTTTAAAAACGCTTTTTGCAGTATGTTAAGCACAGTTAACTGTACTTTTTTACTACCTTCCATTCTTCTAACAAACTTCTATTCATATTTAAAATCCCTTTTTCCACTTATAATCTTTTCCTACGAAACATCCTGCAAACATGATTCTTCTCTTATTGTTAAAAACCCAAATCAGCTATTTCCTATTCCATTTCCCAATTTTTACTTTTTGGAGTCAGCTCTGCCACTAAGCAACCCTGACAACACTGCTGAGAAGGATTACTGTAGGTGAAGTTTTTGATGTTTAACATTCACCCAGGACTTTTTTTATCCTTTTTTTTTTAAACACTTCTCCTTCTGCAAAGTAATACAGAACCTCCTAGAGGTTATTTGGCTATTTTTGAGTTTTACCACTGGCTCTTACTTTTCTGCTTTAGGTGATTGCTCTAGATTTGTTAGGCATACTCTCTTCATCTTACTTGCCTGAGATCTTACTCCAAGATACCCTTTTACTAACTATTAAGCTTTTTTTTTTTTTAATTAGCATACCTATCTGCTGTTCCAAGTTCTTTAACAACTATTATTAGCAACAATTATTACTAGCTATGGCTTACTTTCATAGAAATATAGCTAAAAAGATCCTTAAAGTAAGAAAAAGGCACTAAGCACAAACACAGAAACAAGCCTTCTCCAAGTACCTGCCATTCCACTTATTCCTAAATGCTATTTCTGATCACATAGTACCACTGCAGACACACATTAACAGGCAGCAAGAACCTCCTGAAGATGCATCTGCTAATCCAGCTGCAGAAAGTAATTATCAGATTTAAGAAACCAACGAACAGTATTTCAGAACAAACACACAGGGAGAAAGTAAGAACAATTCTCAGCCTCTCAAGCACTCCAGGGGGAGAAGACGCACAGCCTCTGAAGGGTGTGAAAGAGCTGTGCTGAGTACCCACTTGTCAATAAGTGTTCACTCCCAGCCACAAGTTGGGGCCATTTCCGCAGATCCACCTTCACATCCCCATGGGAGTTCGGCAGCCTTTCATTGAAACCAGGCACTAAGGGCACAGCTGCACTTCGGTCAGTCTTAGAGGAGAGCGGTGTTAAAAAGCACACCTACAAAACCTCCAGACTTCATACATATTTTGTGAGCATCCTTTAACTAGGGCAAGGCATTCACAAAGCAGTATCTTTACTACCAACGACTATGAATTTTGACTGAATTACAGGAACACAAGCAATTCTTCAACCTTAACTGCTAGAAGTTCATATTTACTATGTGAAAGAAACGAGGAGCAAAACAATTCAGAGATATAAACACAAAATAAGCAATATTTTTAAAATAAAAATATGAAAAACACACACTGAAGATGTTTCAGTCTGTTATGCTAAAGAGATTACAAACATATTCAGGTTTTGGTTCGAGACAGACTTTTTTTTCCCATCATACACAAAACAGCTCTTTCAAAATATCAATAAACATGAGCTCAATTCAAAGCAGGTACCCCTGTGAGCTAGTTACCCACGCATTTTTGAAGCTAGTCTCCAGATTTAAGCAGCAGCATTCACAGTAATTATTTTGAATTCTTTGGATATCAAATGCATTTCAAAACTCTGCAAGACCAGTCCAGTTTCGTATTTTTGCTGGATGCTGAGATCTGCCTGGAGCAGGTTCTGACCGCACACCTGCGGAATGCTCCAGCAGCAGACGGCACAAGATAAGAAATTCCCTGAAGTGGCAGGGAACATTTCTATTATATCTGTGCATACAGACAAGTATCTTGACTTAGAAGGGATCATTCATTTGTCTCAGTAAGGTGACAGTGCCTGGGAAGCCTGCAGCGTCCTGAGGAGGTCACACAGAGTAACTATTGTACCACCAATGTGCTGCAATTCAAGAACACTACTGCTTCAAATCACCCCTCTGCAAAAGTGTTCAAAAGCAAACACCAGCCTCCCTCCAAACACTTAAAAATGCATTGAATCCACAGCCCCCAAAAGCAAAACACATATTACAGACAACATTTTAAAAATTAAACAACAATCGATGCGGCACAGGAGGCTGGAAACAAAATCTTGTCTCTGCTCTGTCTCCAATACATCAGTTAAAAGTCTGCCTCCCAGCAGCTCTACAGATCACGTCACTGCTATTTATTCCATTCTCTGGTTACCTCTACCACCGGCATTTGATCCGGTTCATTAGGATCTGGCACATCAGCATACCTGAGGCACAGAGCAGGACAGGAAGAGCACTGGCTGAACGAGGATCTAGGGAAGTCGTGCTGTTCTCGTGACATGCTCGCAACATTAGTCAAGACTTTCCACTTCCTACACCCACATTTTCTCTCCCATTTTTGATATGTTCAAACAGATGCAGCAGTTACCAAGTAAATATCCTTGCCTCGATGCAGGTCCTGCATCTTGCAGTAGCTGATGATATAGCCTAAGAGTTTTGTGATTCCACCTTGTTATGCACTCAGTTCTATTCCATTTCCTTGTCTCCACCATCTAAAAAGATTAAACTGAATTAATTTACATATTTTGGGACTGTGTTTTTTCAGGGATGAATTATGAAATAGTTCCCCTAGGATTAAGCTAAACCATATATTCAGGTTTCTGAGCAGGCTGTACTGTGAATCTGCTGCACTCTGACATCATCCCACCCCTCGCCTTCAAAAGTACCTCTGAATGGCCATCAAAGCTCTGGGCCAAATGTCCAGTGGTATCAAAATCTGCTGCCATGCAGAAATCCTATTACATGGCAGTAGGACCCAGAATACTTCGGAAGAAGCATTCCCCATCGCTGGCAGGAGCAAAACTTAACTGATAAAATGCACCTGGCACCTATAGTACCTAACAGAGGGCTATAAGTAGCATAAGTCCCAAGAGTTCCTACCAGAATAAATATTCAGGAAAGTCATCTTCAAAATGCATTATATTCAAAACAGACCCTGGAACCCAGTGATCTCATGGGAAGGAATCCTTGCAAATTTCTTAAAATAGAACAGCATGTAGTACAACCAGGAAAGGTACAGTCTCTATATGTGAGATCCTCTGTCTCACCTGCTATAAAAGAAGGGCTGTTCAAACTTCTGTGTATTTAATGACACCATCCACACCCATTCAACAAGCACACCAGGAAAAATGCCTTTTTCTGAAGCTCTTACAATTCACCAGCAACCCATTCTGAATACCAGAACAAAAATGATGTTGTAAGCTACTGAAACTAAGAAAAGCTGTTGGCAAAGAAGTTATACATATATACCAAAAAGCAGTGGTGCTGGTTTTAAACTACCAGCAATAGGTGTCCCTGATTTATGAGGCCCAGAGTCATGCAACAGGCTTGAAAAGTTCCTTCACCACAGAGAAGTCCCATAGAACTTTAAGTATACATTGTTTGATACAGACCCTGAATGCCAAACACACACCATGCAACAAAGAGACAGTATATTAAAAAAGAAATTTTATCACTGAAAGGTGCAATCTCCATTAGGAAAAAATCCAATGTGACATCTAATGAGTTTTGGTTAAAAAAATAGGGACAAAAGCTATATTCACAATGATTTCTTTGGCATTTAAGATTACTAGTATTTCTTTTTGTTCATTAACCGCTCTTCTCTTAGTTTTTCCCTTGTATAAAACATACACAAGTAACAAAATTTAATTAAAGTTACCTATAAATTGTTACTGTATTTTCAGTTACTAAATCTCTACATTATCTCCCCTGCAGTATTAGCAACAATATCTGACAAGTATGTATTCTTCAGCAGTACTCAAGAGTTATGACTACATGTAAAATCCATAAAGCCAGCATAATATGAACCTTTATTTTGCAGCATCACCTCGTTTTTGTTGGGTTTTTTTTTCTGTTTTTTTTGAACTGCAACACAGTGGCCACAATTCAGCCAAAAGAACTGACTACATGGAAGGTTTACAAACTGGGAATCAACGCTATTACTGATAGTAAAGCATAGGAAAAAATAGGCGATAGTGACCAAGAGGGACCAAAATTAAATCAAATACTTCAGAAAGTGAATAACTATACTGACTGCTGTGATGTCTCGACAAGATGCTATAGATGTTCAAAACCAGTAATGCCCTTGATTTACGATCGGAACATCACATGTGAGACAAGATCGCTCTCCAGACAGTTGTTACTTAACTCGTGCCAGAAGATGATAATTCCATTGCAAAGCAAACCGCGATTCTTGGATTCCTTCCAAGAATTTCAAAGCGAGAAGGGCATAAAATACGCACCTACAGAGTACCTTCCAATAAATCTCCTAACTTACAAAGTTCCCAGGTGCACACACGCAGCGTTAACAGCACATCGGGAGCGCCCGAACACCTCCCCGGCTCCGGGCTCGGCGCAGCCCGCAGCGCGCCCGGGAGCGCTGCCCGGGCACGGCCGGGCACGGCCGCCAGCTCCGCAGCCCCTGCGCGGCTCCGCAGAGCCCCGAGCCCGCCCCGGGCCGCGCTCCCCGGGCTCGGA
>VZTJ01004884.1:2076817-2135649 GCA_013397795.1 Orthonyx spaldingii
CCCCCAAAACATTGCGCGGCCGGCGGCAGCGCCACCCACCGCGCATGCGCGACACCGCCCCCGCGCCCTCCCCTCCCCACCCAATCGGGGCGTGGCCCGGGGCGGGCCCGCGCGCCCGCCACGCCCACCCGGCTGCTCATTTGCGTAACACGCGGAGGGGCGGGGAGACTGCGCGCCGCGCAGGCCACGCCCCGGCGGGCGCCGTGGTGCAGTGGATGCCGGGAGTTGTAGTTTTCTCGCGGGCCGCGCTCCGCACGTCCGCTCGGGGATCACGGGCTCTGCCTGCGCCCGCCAGCGCTGCCCGCGCCCCGGCAATCGGCGGATCACCGACCGCTGGCTGCCCGTGAGCGGAAACACCGGGGAGACGCGGAACGAGTTCCTTGGCAACGACGGAAAACAACCGCCGCCATCTTGTTTCCCCGCGCGTGTAGTTCCGCGTCCCCGCTCGCGCCGATTGGCAACGCTGAGGCGGGCCCGCGGCAGGACTACAGCTCCCAGCAGCTCCCGCGCCCCTCGGCAGCGGCCGGAGGGGGACACGGACGGCACGGGCCGGGGCACAGCTGCGGACGGGGCCGGGAGCGGCGGGGACGGGCAGATGTGGCCGTACGTGACACCTCCGGAAAGAAAGCCGGGTGCAATTCCTGATGTGTGAAAGTGCCGGGTGCCCTGGGCAGGCTCGTGACTCCTTCGCCCCTTTATTTTCATATAATCCTAGAATCACAGAATGGTTTGGGTTGGAAGGAACCTTAAAGTTCATCTATTTCCAAGGCCCCTGCCGAGGGCAGGGACACCTTACACCAGACCAGGCTGCTCAGAGCCTCGTCCAGCCTGGCCTTGGACACTTCAGGGATGGGGCATCCACAAATTCTCTGGGCAACCTGTGCCAGCGTGTCACCACCCTCACAGGGAAGAATTTCTCCCTAATTATCTAATCTAAACCTAGCCTCTTTCAGTGTTCATATTTATTAGGTGTTTATAAGTACAGTAGAAAAGATCACGGGGGGACAGGGTTACTGGGATTTGCTTCCTGAAATTTTGGGCTAGTAGCCTTGGTGTCCTTTTGCTAACCCACCTCATAAATATAATACAACTTCTGTGCAGAAGGTTTTGTACAATAATTTAATTGTAAAGTTCTACAAGATAACAGATAAAAAATACCACGTCATGTTAAGGAAAGCACTTGCAATAGGTATGCAAAACATTGAAACTCATGAAAATTAAAATTAAGATCTTCAAAGTGAGCATTTTCCATCTGATCTGTCTGAATTTTGCAGGAAGGCTTAGTTCAGCTCTTTTTGAGAAGGACAGCTTTCATCAGAGGAAATGCAATCACAGTCTTTCTAGGCCAGGAACATAGGAGCAGATGTAAAACCTGAAAGAACCTTTCAGGTCATTGAAACCAATCCCTACAACTGTGGCCAGTCTTGTCCTATGTAATTGCTTTCAAAATATCTCCAAGCTCCGCTGTAAAATAGGGTTAAGTCAGGTTCTCACCTCCTTTAACTGAAATCTACAGCTGATAATGGAAGAAAATTTCTACCATTTTATACGCAGTATAAATTTATATCATTTTTATACATAGTAATTAGAGTATTTTTCTAATTGACTGTGTGGAAATAAGAGCGCAGATCATACCACTAGCATTTTATTCCTGATGTGTATGTTTTAAAACATTGACAATAATAATAGCAGCTTCTTTAATGAGAAGTGGGGCTCTTTCTCTTAAGAACCCTTGTATGTCCAGAGAGCTGAAGTCACTACTATACATCTTAGTTTTCACATTCCAGTTTTTGGTTTAAATGATTGTTGTTTGGGAGGAGGGGGTGGATATCAGAGCATGAGAGCTCAAATTTCTTACTGCTATGCCAGAAGAAAAAGTATTTGTTGCTGGTAGAGCTGTTGGAGCCTGAATTATGATTCAGCCTGAAGTACAGAGATATTTCTCTTTCACTCATCCAAAATCCCTTGTGAGTGTAAGAACCTTGGCAGGTTCTTACCTGAGAAACAAATGATTCTCAAAGGAGCACAGTAGTGCCTCTTTCTGTGTTTGCCATCCCTTGTCATGATCCAACCCTGTTTTGCTGGACTTTTTTTTTTTATTTGGACATTTTGTCTTGATCATAACAGGTATGTAAATGGCTATATTGAACATAATCACAGACAAACTCTCTTTTTCAGTGCTTTGAGATGAGTAATGAGAAGTGCTATTTAGGCAATTATTATTGAGTAAGATAGTGCTGAAAGGCAGAGTACAATGCCAGCATGTCTGAAAATGTTATGATAATATTTTAAAGCAAGAAATGAATTATGTTTACCACAGTGGGAATGAATCATCTTGATCAAGCATTCTTTTCTGGCATCAAAATATGATGATATATAAAATACAAGAACTTTTTTCAAAAACACATTTTTATTTTCACCATGGAAAGTTACTTTTGTGCTCATTTTTTTCCCACTGCTAAACCAGATTAATGACTTTCAGGCCTGATCATTGCTGTCATTGGTCTTTCATACACAACAACATGTGCATGTGTAGGAACAAATGCATTATAGTTCTTGTCATCTGAACATTAAAACTGAGGTAACCAGTCCTACATATTCTCATACCTATGGGTAAGACATCATTTGAGATAGACAAAATCCAGTCATTTCACAAGCAAAGCATCAAACATAACAAGTGCTCAACTGCTGTGCCTTCAGAAACCTTGGCAGTGGCCCAGACCACTGAAGTGCTGTGATCATGGCCCAACCTGCTGACCAACAGTCATTGCTTCCTTATAATTCCCCTCTGTTCCTCTTCTTTTGTTGCTTTTGAAAAACAGGCTGTTGACAGCAACATGTGATGAGATTTGAGACTAAAATTTTGCTTTCTGTTGCATCTCACTGGGAAGAGCAGTGTGTTAAATAGGACCTGTATGGCACACAGGCAAAAATTAATGTTTTTCTCTATATTAAATTATATTTTGTCAAATAAACTGGTGCAGTAACCATTTATCCTTAAGATATTTTGAGATATTTACAGTATGTAATTATGTCTTCTATTTATGTTTGTACTGTATTTTCATTTCTCCTGTCAGCTGTTCTGACTAACTGTGATTTTGAAAGCTTGACCTAAATGTTCTGTTCTACATTACTGCAGTGTAACTTCTGTATGAGCCTATCACCATGCATTATGCCAACTGAAGGAGGCATGAAAAAGTAATGATTTTCTGATTTTACAGGATTCTCCATGGTGAAGATGGTCAGCCATAGAGAACTTATTGCACTAATAGTGCAACAGCTTAACAAGTTTAACCCTGAAAACCAGAGCTTGGAGGATTTCTTGAATGAATCAGCTATGATGTTGCAGGTATAGTAAGTTTCAGTTCATCGTACATGGTTTACTTTGTTACTGTGTGATTTTAAATGTAAAGGTAACTGTTTTCTATCATGCTGTTGTAACTTCCATTGATTTTTCTTACAGTGACATTTTTAATTTATGAGTAAAGTCCAAATTTCTTATGGTTATCACCTGAAAACAAGGCAGTAAAGATCAGAGCAGTTGAAAAACTGCTTGGATAGCAACAATTAAAAAAAAAAAAAAACAGGAAAGCAACAACCTTCTAAAATGAATCAGATACTGATAGGAAAAACTTCTGTTCCACTTCTGACTAAGATGTTTTGTGGTTTCTTATTCCTTCCTTTCTTCCAAGCAGCAGTTTCTGACAGCACCACCCATTTGTATGTACAAATGCAGTTTAGAAACTGAGTCACAGGATCAGGTATTCTTGCTTTGAGGACATAAATGACCACCAGAACAGTGGGATAGAAGGACAGTGACAATAAATCAGCTACCAGATTTTAATTTAATACTGCAAGTAACCAGACCATGATTTGCCAATTTGTATCTGTTCTGCCTGAAGCAGTTCCCATCCTTTCCTGACCATAGTCTGTCACCTCTTCCCATCTCTTTGTCGTCACTGTCACCCTGACTTGTGCTGAGGCAGCTGGTGGATTGAATCAGCTTTAGCAAATCACTAAGGGAAGACAGTAATATTGTTTAGACTGCTATTGTCTGTGTGTGGCATGTGTTATCAAATGGCATTGCTGGAGCCCTGATTCCACACTGCCATGTAGCTCCAGTGCTCATTTCCACTTCTGACAGTAAGGTATAAACCACTGCTATTGCAGTTAGATATTCTTTTGCATTGGTTTTGCATAAACACAAATGACTACAATAATATAAAACCGTGGAGGTGTGATAAGAAAGCCAGGGGCTGAGCAGTGGCTGCTCCACACCCGTTCCTTGGGTGCTGCCTTATGAGACAGTTGCCACTCAGACCCCTACTTTCCAACCCTCCTGCCTTGTAGTCCTGGCATAACTCTTTGTGTATTCATATCTCAAATTACATCAGGGAACTGATCCAATTTCAAAATAATCATTTTTCACTGGGCAGAAATCAGGTAAATTCAGCTACCACTGTTGCCAAAATGAATACTTACAAAAATGAGTCTTCAGATCATTGTTCTTCTCAGCCCAGGAAAGGTGATACAAAGACAAAAGAAGCAGTAACTCTGTTACAGAAATATGAATCTAAAGTTTCATAATAAACTCTTTCAAAAGGGGAAGGATGGGGAGGATAGCTGATGCCAAAGGTAAGGCCAAAATCTTTTCTGTGCTACTTTCAGGTCACTTACTACATAGGGTTTACCGAAAAAAGTAAAAAGTATGATCTGTGTTTATATAAAACTTCGCTTTGTTTCGCTACCAAATGGGTGATTAAAATTCACCATGAAAAAATCACTTCTTTCTTTTCTGTTTCATAAGAGGCATATGATCCTGAAAATATTGTAGCAGCTTTATACACATGATTTCCAGACTTGGGTCACTTAGCAGTTAGCCAATATTAACTAACCCATACAGAAACTTCCTTTAGTTTGTATCCTGTTTAACACCCTGGCTCTAAATGACAGGCTAGATTCATGCCTGTGTGTCTCATGCCAGCAGCATGACAAATCTCAAAATTCATGTTGTCTACTGACCAGACAAAAATCAGGAGAGTCAGATTCCAAGAGACCAAATCTAAGTAATTACAAGACACAGCTCTATATTTATTTATTTGCCAACTTAGGTGTGCAGTATACCACACTTGATTTTCTACAAGTTACAATCTTCTGTTCTGTGAAACTCTTTTAATTGGTTAGTAATTTTCCATCCCCTGAAAGTGCAGTCAGGTTCCAGTCATTGTTAACACTGATGTTTCATTCATAATGTGTATCTTTATTGTATTTGGATGGTTGAGAGTCTTCATGTCTTCTAATGTGATATCTGAGGTGTCTTGTTTAATTCTTTGATAACTTGTTGATGACCTCCATAAAATATCCTCCTTAGCCTACTGTTCACATGTCTGATGTTCCTGGTGAAACCAACAATTTTGGGCTAGATTATTTCCCTCAAAATAAAAACACAGACACACAGGTCATCCCAGAATATGTTCAAGGGAGTTCAGCACCCCAGTAGCAGGGGCTGCAGGAGCCACTGTGATGCCAGTCTTGTCACGTGCCAGATCCTCAAAGTAAGTACCTCTGACAGCCACACATTGTCACCTGAACTGCAAAGAGCCAAGGACATTTTGCAGAGCAAAACCTCTGTCAGAATAAAGTGGATTTTAAGAGCAATATATGTAGGAACTGAAACTAAACAAAATAACTTATTTGGAAATCTAATAAAGGATATGAAGAGATGGGCATCCTTGGCTGATCATAAATGGTGAAGACATCAGTAAAGTGTAAGAAATTAAAGGCAGAATGGAACTGAATTGTGAAGCATCTTGACAGGCAGCTTTAGTTTTATGTGCTAGAATCAACTGTGAGATGGTAGGTGGAGTAAGTGGGTCAAATCAATGGACTGGCAGGATGAACTGAACGATAGCATTCCAGATGGTTGATTTACTAAGATGGGGTTAGTTAAACCCACGAAAGAGAAGTTTATTTAAAAAATATAGAAAATTCTGAGACGCTACCTTAGATTTTTAGCTATGAAGCCATAGGAAAATACTATTTGAAACCTACTGTTCAAACAGAGTGAAGAAGATGTGCACATAAACTGGTGATGATATCCTGGGGAGTAATCTGGATGAAAAATGACCTCGGGAGTTATGGGCTTGACTGACAGGCAGGGTGGCGATAGAACCTGTAATTGAGGAAAGAAGTAGCATGAGAGCACTGAAGTTTTGTCTTTGCAGTGTTGAAATTAAACTGACAACAACGACAAGGAAATGTCACAGAGAGAGGCCAGCATCCTAGAGTGAAGTTTAGGGTTCTTATTTGTGTACATGATAAATGGGAATGTGTTATGAAAGGAAGTTGGATGCAGTCCTACGGGAAGGAGTCTGGAAGGCACAATCTGTCTTGATCCAAATATCCCTGTAAACTGTTTACCAGCAGCATAAGACCATTCTTGTGGGAATCCTTGCAAATTAAAGCAGTAAAAATAGCTGGTGAACGGAGGAACAGAGAAAAAGTGAAAGTGGGCAAACAAATGTATTTTAAGATGAAAGACTTTTCAATATGAATGTATAAAAAAAAGAAAAGCATGAAATAAATCAGGTTGAAGCCATTAGGTTGAAAATATACCTGCTTTGCAAATGATAGTAAGAAGGAATTCAGAGATTTCCATATCAGATCTTTTACTAAGTATACAATCAGTCATTGTTGAATATTCTGGTCAAAATCCAACAGGTTTCTGTTGGTTTCATTGTGCTGCTGCAAAGGTGACATAATTCAGAGCATTGTTAATCTTCAGCAAGATTTTACTTTTAATTTCTAGATGCACGTAAGGTTACATAAATAATTAAAAGGCAAGATACATGATTATGTGAAATAGTATATTTTGGTCTTTCATAAAGGCTGTGTAGAATTTTTTATATTTTGACAGTGCACAATGGCTGTACTGTAGACGTTTGGAATACTCTGCTAGCCAAATATTGGGTGGATGGAAGAGAAAGATAAACTGAGTTCTGTTCTATGCTCCATCATCTTTCTATCCCTGTCCTTTCTCTTGCCCTCAAGTTTACTTGCCCAGGTCTCTTTATTTAACCCAGTTCCAGCTCTTCAAGTGGTTCCAGTATTATTGTCACTCTGCAGCAAGTCCTGCTCACCTCTTTGGTCTTGCTCTGCTCACCTCAAAGTTCCTGCACATTCAGTTCCAATCTCTATTGTACCTAAATCAAATGAGAAATCTCTCTCTCTCTTCAAACCGAAGCCCACAAGAGGCAGATGCCACACAGGAGAAAAGGTGAGACAGGCTCTCTTCTATCAGTTTGAGCTCCTAGACTGACCCAGCATGGCTTGTCCCAGGCTCCCCCTGTATTGTAATGAAAGCTCTTCCTTCCCTGGGCTGGGCATGGTAAGGGCACAGAACCTTCAGGGGAGTTTACTGCTACTGTTTAAATTCACACAAAACACATGCAAATGGCTATTTTTCACTTGGCAAAATGTGCATGAATTTTCATAAGAGAACCAAAAGGCCAAAATTTGTAAGGCACTGCTGACCCCTGTGTGCCAGGGTGTATTTGAAAATACATCCCAAGCTGTTTCCCTGCCTTTGGTTTGAAACTACTTAATATTTTCAAATAGTTAGGTAAAAACCTGAAAATTTGACAGCTTCTTGTCAAAAATCAGTGACATGTGTTAGGCCATGTGAGCTGCTCTCAACTTGTTTCTCTCAAGTAACATGGGAGGCTATCCATTAACTTCAGCAGAAGGAGAACCAACCTCTTGATTATTATTATTTTCACTTCTTAGTGCATCTTTATCATTTTATTCAAATATCAGTGCTCCATCTGAGCATATTCTCTCAGTGTAAGAAATCTTGTTTCAAGCTTTAAGACAGAAATCCCTTTGGAAAACATTTGGCTGTACAGTCAGCTTCCACTTCTATTCCAGAGGGACTGCCCAAAGTCAGAAGCATTACCCTGTACATACACTGGTGTACATGAAATAAGTACTCTACCATCTTTATTTGTAGGAAATGATGGCATTAGATACTGCTGTCCAGAGGTAAGTTTTTTCCTAGCTGTATGTGGGATTTAGTTTTACACGGCCCATTTACAGCAGCGATGGCTGCACATCTAATCCTTGTGTGCTACTTTAAAAAAGCACCCATCTTTCCCTGCTTTTTTGAAATTGAGGTGGATCAAGCACATACCATATCAAATAACCACTGGGATACATTTTTCACTCATTGCACTTTGCAAATAGGAAATCAGAAAATTAGTGCTAAAGAAAAAGAAAGTGAGGTTAAAGAAAGGTAAACTCTTACTGTGGCAGTAGTTCAGGTCTGAACCACTGTATGTATAAAGATAGAATGTTCTTTTGGTGTGATGGAAATGCATAAACAAACTGCTGAGTGCCAGGTAGTGGTCAATGTTTAAAACCAATGTGTCAAGAGAGAGCATAATCTCTGCAAGGCCACTCAGGAAGCAAGAAAGACACGTTCACATCTCAGTTCTTATCTTCCAACTCCTACTTCAGGATTCTGTATAACAGTGAAGTTAGGAAAACTCAACTGAATATTAGCCTCTTGTTTTTAGAGAAAAAGAGATGAAATATGGAAGGATTTTTAGTTATTGAATAATGCAAGACGAATAACACAGTTTCCTCTAATTATACTGTTATGATTAAAATCAGTCTAGAGGTGTTAAACTCCATACATTTTATTTTTGCTACATGTAAACTTTACATCATAAGAGGAATTTCTGTTTATTGTTCTCAGTGAATGGTCAGACTTTATTTTCTTCCAGGAAGAAAACTACCCTTTGAGTTATAATTTAGTTATTTACAATCTTCATATTTATTGTACTGTAATTTACAATGTTTATAACATAATATTGGACTTGTTTTTCACTGCAAATATTTTCAATAGTAATAGATTCATTAGCAATATGATGGATGATTCCTAATTGCAACAAACAAGCCCTCACCTTCAATCACAAAATCATATTATTCTCTCAAACCTCCTAAAAACAAATAAGTCCAAATAAATGTTTTTGCTTCAATATTATGACCTTGATGCTATTAAAACAGAATTCAATTTGAATTATCCTGAATAACACATTAACTTAAAATAATTTCTAAGTCTGTCCCAGATCTTTAAATTATTATATATTCACATTCAAATTTACATCTGTTCCTGTTGTTCTTCATTTGAATGGCCAGATTACTTCTCCTTGTTTATCTTCCTAAATGCTTTTTAATACTCCTTTTATCAGACTGATGCCATCCAGATAATATCTTCATTCTTGTGTACTAAACCCCCTCCTTTTTATTAAGCATTCTTCAATTAAATCTATCAAAAATTATCCATATCCAAAGTGATCTTTCATCCAGTGCATGTTATACATAAGGATATCATTTCATCAGATCATTTATAGAAATGGACTGCATCTGTTCATTTTGAAAAAAGATTAAATTTTGTACCTAACTGAAGCATCCCAGGTATTGTTCTTCCTTGTGACTGTTAGAATCAAGCTTTGGCTGTGATAACAAGAGACAGATTTTAACCCAGGAGTTACCATGCAATGTTTGTGCCTTTCTCTGTGCAAATAACTCACTTCATTTTCAGTGGAATTATCTGCTTCAATTAGAGTTGCAGGATCAGACCCATCAGATTGACCTTCCTGCATACATCCCAGCTACAGAAAAGCTTATTTCTATAAAACCAGAACTGCCACCCCAAATTCACTGTTCTGCTCCTTTATCTCTCTCATGCTGATAGCAAGATGAGCCTGTTTATGAGCTTCCCATTTCACAAGAACATGGTGTGATTTGGCACAACTCTTCATAGTTCTCGTTTGTGCTGGTTCAGCTGTGTCTCACACATGCCCACTCAACTGATTTTACTCAATTGTGAGTAAAATCCCCAAATGTCAAAAGTCATAGATTTAATTTTAAATATGAAGACAATGTAATACCAGAATGAGAGATTTGGTGAAAAAAAAATCCTACTAAATTATAGAAGTCTAATTTGTATTATTACTTACTGACATAAATGCAGATTAGAATCTTTCTGAGGAAATTATGGAATCTGAGTTTTCTGCAGTGTTCTGGCATTTAATATTAAGTACAAGGGAAAATAATTTTAACTGTACCTCTTAGTACTGCATTGGTCAGCATTGTCTGCTGACAATGAAAAATACTAGCTTGTGACTGCAGCATAGACTGTGAATAATAGAAGCAGGATATTTTCCAACTTATATCCAAAGGTCACAGGGTTTTTTTCCCACTGTCTTCAGAGGGAAAGAAGACTGGGTTCTGGTGACTGGTTCAAGCCCTGGTGACATCAGTAGGAATATTTTCTTTCATTTTCACAGCATTTTGATTAGACCCTTGGAGAGGACTAGCACTGATATCTGAAGCACTCTAAACTAATCACTGTACCTGCAAAATGTCCACATTCTTCCTAGAAGAAGACAAGTTCCCTACATACTACTGCACAGTTGTCTCAGGAAGTGGAAGCTATTTTATCTTTTCATCAGATATTATCTTCTTTCTAAAATGTTTGTTTCACCTAAACTATATCCTTAGCCTGACAGGTCTCAAACAGAGCATGGCTGATATTACTTTCCTTTTTTCTCTCCAGAGAGAAGAGCTTTTCTTTTTCTCCTTTCCTGATCTCTCTTGTCCCTCCAAACAGGTTCCTCTGTAACCAGCCTTATTATGATACACCCACAGTGGCAAAGCTTGCCTTTTGCAGACATTTCTCCATTTAATTCATGCTGGTTCTTGTACTAACCCATGTTGGAAGCTGTTTGTGTTCAAAGCCCTTCTTACACAGTCTCTTCTCTCCTTGAGGAAACTTGACTGATTCCCAGCTACAGCTATGTGTCAGAGAGCAGGAAAATATGTCCATGGAAGCAGGCTACAGGTATTAAGGTTTTCCCAAAACGGGGAGGTTAACACCAATCAGCACACAATTAGACAAAAACCACATTTTTTTTCCCAGGATCATTCAGAATAAATTCAGACAATCGTTTTTTTAATGACTTAAGTGTTTAACTTACTTAAGTGTTTAACTTAAACACTTAGTACTCAGAAAAAGCTGAAATTCAATGCTGTAGAGAGAACACTGTCAGATATTCCTATCTGTTGAAGATCTGCTTTGGATTCTGATATTTTTAGCATTCAATGTAACAAGATGATCACTGCATTTGTTACTTTCACTCGTAAATTATCTGGCCTTCCTTATGCTGAAGGGCTCACACATACTTGCAAACTTAGCTAACTGCTAGTTGTTTCAGAGAAATATGTGATTAAAGTGTACTTGAAAAGGTAAGAAATTGCTCTGATGGACAGAATAAATGCTCACAAATTAGCATTTATTAATTCTTGTTGGCACCAATGACTCAGTGTGTTGCCTGGGGCAAATCTCTCACTCGCTCCATGCCATAGTTCCTGCATTTACAAAATGATATTAGCCGAAAGGAATCTCATTAAATACAATTAATGCTAGTAAGGACTTTGAAAACCTCATACAAAAGGTGCTATAAACATACAATCTGTCATTCTGTACCATTTCAGGATCACTTGACCCACTCTGAAATACATCCCACTGACATAAAGTGCAGCACCAAGTCCCGCAGAAAGAATGCAGTTAGGAATTAGTGCTAGAAAGTACACCTACCCAACACAGCACTTTCCCAAAGCCATTATTATTTCAGATACACAGATAAACTGTAAATATCCTTGATGAAATTTGTAGAGGACACAATGCACTTTCTATTCAGAGGATATCCTAACTGGTTTAGAGCACTGGCTCGGGTTTTGATTCACTAGATTATCTGCGGGGCTTAACCAACAACTGGCTCACCTTTGGGATTTCCCATCCAAGTGCTCCTCCTGCCCAGTCTTGTTTAGTTGATTTAGTAGTGATGAGATCACTTCCTTAGGTGACACATCTGCAGGCTGCTCAACTATTCTTGATTTTTACATGTAGAAGCAGAACATTTAGTACCTTCTGTGGCTAAAAGCAGATTCAACTGGCTATGTTTCATGACTGGTTATGTTTCATTTTTTGGCCTGTGGTCCCCAGAATTGCCAGTCAGTACTGATGTTGTGGGGCACAGCTGGCCCCAGGCTGCACTTCCTATCACCCTGTTGCTTGTCTCAAGGCCGTGTAGTGATTATGTACGTTCTTGCTCAAGGTGTAAGCAAGAGTAAGAACTTCTGTGTTCATCCTGACACTTCTGACTGACTTGTTAAGTCAGAGAAGTAAAAGCAGAGTAAATGTAGACAGGCAATTGCATTTTTATGCTGTAGTCTCTACTGTATAGGAGATGATTTAGGCACAGTTGGTGTCCTGTTTTTACCTGTTTGTCACTTTTGGCCACCTCTCCAAAGTACATTTGAAAAGCACAGGTTTGCCATAGCACTTTATATCAAATTACACAGAACATGAACACAAAGATTCTAATCAAATAAAGATCTTGAAAACAATTGAAATTCTAGCTTTCTAGCAGAGGTAGTTGAGAGAGTTTTTGGGCTTTTTTTCCAACAGGCTTGACCAGTTTTACAACGAACTTTCTGTTCATGACCAGAGCTCCTATTTTCTGCTGTTTCTTCATGAACAACATTTTTTTTAGATCCAAAATGTCACAATCCTGCTTTCACTGGAACTACATCCTCTCTCACTTTGCCATTCAGTTATTTAGGTTTGCTTTTGCCTTTTTGGGTGAATTCTTAGAGATCTCATATCAATATGAGAGAGAGATAGATATAGATTTAGATATAGATATAGACATAGATATAGATATACTTCATCATTTAGTGGGAGCTTAGATTTATAGATTTTCTTTGTTAGTTTTATGAAAGAACTTCTATAAATCTTCGCCCATAAAAGGTATATTTGGAATGAAAATTAACTGTGTGCCTCACAAGGATCCTCAGTGCTTAGGAAGATGGAGTCTATACTTCCCATATTTTAATATATTTTTGCATATTTTAAGATTTGTTCAGTCTCTTCCTCAATTTTCCTGGTGATGATGCACAAATTAGAAGGAATGAAACCTGGCTTTTGAGCAGGAGTAGTGAAAAAAATTTATGCTTGCTCTGAATGACAACCTGCAAAAATACACGTTGAATTTTTCTGCATAATTTTTTACATTTGAATACTAGAATGGTAATTTTAAAATTTTGCCTTGTATTTGCTCGATCTCAAAGTCCTGTATAGTGTCACACATCAGAAAACTCACAGAGTTCCATCCAGCAGTCTCTAATAATACCCATAAACTAGAAATGAATCACATTAGGGAAATAAAGCAATCAAGAGGGTAGCAGACAGCCTACTAGGCAAGGTGAGCATCTCATCTGATGTATTATTGCAGTTCAATTGTTCCCACACCTCAGAGCTCTGGGAGAGATCATACATCAAACGTGGACTGCACGTTTTCAGAAGATGCACTTAGCCTTTTATCTTGGCTTCTTGTCTAACCTCCTTAAATCAAAGGATCATTATTGTTTGTCATTTTGTCATAGCTCAGCTGGCCCTCTTCAATTCATGTAATAACAAACTGTCCTGGGCCTCAGATTTTATTGCAACGTTTAAAGGTGGTTCATACTAGAAGTTTATCTCATATAGAGGCAGATATTCCATACGTTATTTATTATGACTGAAACTCTCTGTAGAGTTGAGGAGCATTCAGACTTTTTAAAGGAATTATGGAGTAGGATCCAGAAGGCAGTGAGCATCCAGCTTTCCTGTTCTCTTGGGATACTACATAAACATTACGAGTGACCAGGAGTGTAGCTGGATAAGAAACAGTCTGCATTAAAAAGAATCCTGGCACTCACAGGTTTAGATTAAATTAGTCATATTCTCCAAAGTTAGGTTTCAGTAGCGTTTAAGAATCTTTTCCATAATCTTTGTCCAGCTTCTCCCCTCAATTTAGGCTCCTAAGTATCACAGACTTCACCAACAAAGAAGAGGTTTCCTGTGGGAAAACCAAACTCTTACTGAAACTTTCTCATACTGTTGACTAAGTTAATCATTGCTCATAGCTCAGAGACTTAGGGTTTTCTTTGCATCAACTGCTGACATTCACACACCAAGGTCTCTTAAGTCAGAGCATATGTCAGCAGATAAAATGAATACTTAACACTGGAGAAAGTTACATTTTACTTAACAAGGGCCATTAGTTTGCTAGGACTGCCCTTATTTGATAGCATTGGAAGGGCAGCAGCCCTACCAAAGGCACTGCTGCTCATTGTTCATGTTTTCCAGCTACTTCAAAATGCTTGCACTTTTTGTACACAACTAACATTTTCTTTCCAGAATACATTAATCATTATTAATTTTGTATCTCTATAGACTCTTAATGTGACAGAAGAAAAGTTTGTATTGGATACACTAGCAGGATGCACAGAATATAAATCCATATTGGATGTAGTAGTCAATGCCTTTTATGTTCAGGATGGGAGATACTGCCCAATTTCTGAGCGTAATCTCTATATAGGTAAGTTGTCTTTACAATACCAAATGTGTTTACTACAAAACTTAAAAAAATATCATTTTACTAATGTAGGTCTTGGTATTATATTATGTTGGAAGCATTGTCATTGTACCTAGTGCAGTGTGAAGTACAGAACCTTTTCCAATGTCCTAATGAATGTGAAGTCCAAAACCTGAAATTGTTGCTTAGTCTGAACTCTTGCAGATGTTAACTGGAATTTTACCTAAGAAAGTCAGGTAAGACGCAGGTGCAAAATCGTATCACTGGCTGGAAGGAGCATCTTGGAAATTTAACCATCCCTTTAAAAATGTTCTTCGGTGATTTCCCTTTATTCTCTTCTATGCAACAGAATACCTCTGCCATTCAGATACAAATCTGCGTCACAAAGCTCTGTGTGCTGGGGGACACAGCACATCTCACAGTGTGCAGACACAATTGTCTCTGTCCATACCTTGGTTTCTTCATTACTGACCATCACAATGACACAAGTAGACTGTCTCCATGAGTGAAGTCAATTATTTTCATTTTATCAGTTACTTGGTTAGAATCAGTTGTGATCGGACTATATCTGATAGTATGAGCTAGTTAATTAGGGTGGTTACTACTCCCAAAGTTATTTCAGGTATCGAGAAGTACATTAAAAATGAATTTTAAAAATATTTTATGCTATTCATTTAATATACATATGCTGAAGTTGATTTATTAAGTCCCTAAAGAAGTTCAAATCACAAATACCCCTGTCGCTGGTTCTCTAAGTCACATAAGTTCTGAATCTTTGTGGGTATATTTAAAAGTCAATTTAATTCAAAGTGGTTGAAAAATACAAAAAAAAAAAATGTATCTAATATAAATATATCTATATTTTATGTTTCAAAAGGTACTAAATTTTTATGGCAATTCTGGTTGTTTCTGTCACAATCTGGAAAAGTACAGAAATCTAAATCAAACAACAAACAAAAGGGAACCTAAACTGTCAAGGATGAAATTATTAGTGTATTGAGTTTATTCTAACTGGTAATGCTTCATTGTCTCCATTTCTCCAGAACCATGTTTTTCATTGTCTGGGGCACATAAATTATACCTTTAAGCTGAGTGTTGCTATAATTGGATTGTCAGGACTGGTCCACTCAAAAGCCTCCATTAATCATAGGCAGAGGATAGGCACAGAAAATTTTCCTTTATCAACAAGTTGAGAGTCTAAGGTCATTGGCTTACATTTTTTTAAGCTGCTTGTGATTCCCTTTGCCAAGCTGCATTGACACTTAAATGATCAAAGCTGCTTATAAAGGCTGTTGCTATGTGTGAGCAGATTTGAATTTAATAAAGCTTGTAGGAGATAAATGTATATTCTGCTAAGACTGATTAAATATGTTGCTGTACTAAAGCACATGAGATTGAAGCCTAAAGATACACTGAGTTGGCTGCAGCACACTGGTCAGAATTTACTGATTTTACCATGACAGTTTGGTGGCAGCTAAAACACTGCACTGTAAGTGAAGCCTGAGTGATCAAAGTGAGTGTGGACAAATGAAAGCTGATACAGGAGCCCATGAACTTTACAGGTCTACTAAAATTTCACAGTACTGACTGTGCCTCTTCCTGTATCCTAGAACAGAATCATAAATCTTTTAAGTTGGAAAAGACCTCTAAGATCATCGAACTGTGTACTTGCCATAGAGGGTGCAAGATTCAGTTTGAAATTTCACAATTTAAAAACCTGATTTTATTCCAATTCAGAATAAAAAAAATTGTTACAACATTTTAGGCAAAATGGTCACTTGGAAAAAAAAGCAAAAAAAAAAAAATACTAGAAATATTAAATTCATGTTTAATTTTTTTTTGTTACCTATAATGTTGTTAGGTGTAATAACCTATGAAATTGTAACAGAAGAGTAAGATCTACCCTCTCTGAAAACATTAAAACCAGAGTATGTTGAAAAATTCACTATCACAACTGTTTAAAATTAAGGTAACAGTCTAAATCCCAGAGTATGCTGAGTACTGTGCATAGGTTTATTAGAGTTGCCTGCTGCATTTTAATTGTATGTATCTTTTGATAGTTATCTGTTATCTAGCTGCTTTTCAACTAGATGAGATTGGTCTTCAGCACTTCAGCAGAATTGTGAAATCCTTGGACACTGCAAAAATGCAAAAGGTAATCAAAGTACAACACATTTTTTAAAAATAATTATTTCTCTTCATTGTGTTTGATTAATCAGATGACTTTTCTCAACTTTGAGAACAATTCAAATGGAGAAATTAGTGTTATTTTCTGTTTAAATACAGAAATTAAATTAGTATCTTGTTATCACAAAACGCTTCAATTTCTTTACTTACAGGGTGATTCTCATATTCAGAAAAAGATCAATTTGAAATGTACTTTATATAATCTGAAAGGTAGAATAATCACACAATTGACGGTTTATGTCATTTACAATTGTCCCTCTAAATTGCACACTCACTCTTGCCTCTGCTCACATTTTTTCTTTGACTTCAGACAGGAGATGTTTTTTCCATATGCAATCAATCTATTGAAACTTGCAGTTCCTGGTGTTTAGTGTTGTTCTTTCCCCTGAACAACTCACTGCCACTTTCATTATCAAACCTACTGTGCTTCCATCACTTTTTCTCCTTCCCAAAAACCACTGGCTGGCTTGGAGCTGTGCATGTACCAATTGCCCCTGTACAACATGCAACCAACCAAACCACTGCTGCCAAATAAAAAGTGCGACAACAAAATTCTTCCTGCCTGTCCTTCTCTGGTGCCATGAATTTGGGGTTTGCTCTACTATTTGTTTGCTGTTTTTCATTACAACTGTAGAAATAGAAATATGTTCTGCTTCTCTTTCAAAATGAAAGTGCTAATTATCTTAAAAGCTATGTTGTAAAGAGGAGCAAAGGGATAAATTGAGCAGCAATGCTTTCTCATAAACCCTGTTTTCTCAGGAAAATGGGCTAAAAATTAAATCACTGATGACACAGCATCTGTAACCTTTGGTCATCCAGATGTTTCAAAGCATAGTCCAAACATGCTGTTTGAATAACAAAGATGGAATTAAAGAGATAGGCACATTTTAATAATTAATACTCAAAAGGCTAAGGTTTATCCTTATAGTGATTACTTTGAATGTTCATGTGGATGCCAGTGTCTCTTTAATGAGCAGAGTTGCTTGCCATATATAGGGAGAGAGTAGGTTAGGCTGTCTGGTTTTAGATGGGCTTACTATGGAATGCTTATTATTAATTCCATTCAGGGACAAAAATTATATATTTCATTAACAGTTAGAAAGAACAGAGGAGTGGCTGGAAGAATTATCATAATCTGGTAGACAGACAAATCACTCTGTCTAAAATGCTCTCCCAGCCCCTTCTTTGGTAAACATCTTAGACATGAGCTGCTGGATTGGATGCATCTTGAGCTCATTCAGCTAGCAACACAATTTTCCCACTTCATGCCAGTTATCTCTTGTTGATTCCATTCATCTAGCTTTATATGGCTTAAGCACCAGTGCTCTGATGTTCTGGTTTAGATAATGTCTCCTTCCTTGACTGGAATAACTCTTTTCTGATAGGGAAGTGCTGCATATTCCAAAGGTATGCACCTGCTATCTTTGTAGCAGGTGTAACTTGGTTTCCTTAGGTATCTTACCAGATCTTCATCACCATGGTACCTACTTTTTCTCCTCTTGCATTAGCACAGTTTCTTTGTCTCCAAAGTAATGCTAGATTAAATTAATGCACCTGCAGCAGAGGATTTAGAAGCAGCATTTTGTCCCCCCAGCAACAGAGACGAAACAGCAGAAGGCAGATCTGCAGCCTTAGCAACAAAAGTTATCAGAAATTGGGGATCCTCTTTTAGGATGCTGACCTCTAGATTTTGCCTGATGACTACAGTGTCTGAGTTCAGTTAAGACACTGAAAAATTATTCACATGTATTTACCTAGGACAGATTTGCCTTAATTAAAAAGTAGATTTAGCACATCAGAGGCTGAGTGCAATTTTCTTCGTCATGCAGATAAGCCTCACTCCAATGAATAGTCTTCAGGTGAATGAGGTCGACCTGTGTGAGATTTAAAACCTTTCTCTTAAAGACCAGTATGATGGGATCCATTCAACTCAAAGTCACAGTGTTTCCCTATGTTTGATGAATGTTCAAATATTTTCATTTAGGCAGAATAACAATGCTACCTCAATTACATATGTTCATCTGCTTGAACAGAAAATCACTAGCTCTCATTCTGTAATAATAAGAATACATGCAAAAATTTTTACAGAACCATAGGGTGAAAGCCAGTCTTGTAACTTTAGTGTGATTATCCTTTTAAGAAATTAGCCACACATTGCCAGCTCAAATCTGTTTTTGTATTCTATTATTCTACATGCTATTCTTCTATATTTATTTTAAAATTTAAGGATTTGTGTGTTAGAGAAAAAACACTGTTGAAATAAAAAGTTGAAGTAAACAGCTTTGTAATTTCTGAATTTCCTTGTAAAAAATACAAAAAATGTAGTGTTTTCTTTCTAGCATTCAAAAACTTGTTTTTTCTGTTTCATGTTCTGGTTGCTTCTAAAAGCAGTTCTTAAGAACTTCTGAGATCTTCAAAGGAATATCACTACATAAGAACTGGGCATTGTAATAGCTTTTCTCATAAGGTAGGAATATCAGAACAAGATCAGCCTCATGGTGGGTGGTGGGTAAAACCAGTCCAAGGTGGGTCAATAATGTTCTCAGGCAGTGGCTGATCTGTATGGAGAAACAGAACATGCTGTTTCCTGAAGTTACTTCCTTAAGAGACAAAACTTATAAAGCATTTCAGCTCTACAAATGCCTACATGGATGTAAAGACAATACCAGATGAGGAAATTTCCCACTTTTTATTTGTTTTCCAGACATCTGTATGATCCCACTGTGTAAAAGTACATTAAGAATATTACGTTCAAATTCTCAAAAGTAAGGTATTAATTCATCCCACCTTTAAAAATGCACTAGAAAACAGTCTGTAATTATACACACATGTTTTACTACAGCCAGAGTATACATTCAAATATAAACATGGGTACAATTCATTGCTGGTGTAATTCCACCACTTCCAGAAGGGAAATGGGTCTTGATTATCATGCTCTGTGAGTAGTGAAACTTTTGGAATGTTCAAAACAGAGAAGTAAGCAGAATAATGCTATTACCAAAATGACTACCAGTGACTTTGCTAAGGATACAGAAGCTGGTAACATCCAAACAGAAATCTGAGAGAAGCTCCATTCTGCTGCTGTAAAAGCAATGACTGCTGATGTTGGGTTTTCCACCCGTGTCATGTGGGCCAAAGACAAAACAGAAATATTAGGGATTTTTCTTAGCAATTCAGTTCACAAACCCCAAAGGTTTCTGTTGTCTTATCACCATCTATGATAGAGATTATCAATACTAAGATTGTGAACTTTGGCTCAGGCACACTCTGGTCAGAAATAACGTCCAGTCATCCTGCATTGCCATTTGCAATCCCTGCAGTGCCTGGATGACCATTCCAGGGCCGTGTTCCAAGAATTCTCTAGTATGGTGTGTATTGTGGCATATCCTTACTGTAACATTTCTTTGGGGACTGTGACTAAAACAGTACAAAAATATACATCACGGTGTTGATACCTGATTACACAGTTAACCATTCTCTGTACCTCAGGAGTACATAATAGCATTTATCAATCACATAATTACCTATTTGTTTTAACACAGGGGGAAATGTTAGTAACCAATACAGGACTGGTGTTGCAGTAGGAAGCCTCAAGGTATAAGAGTCAGCTGTTAAAAATGACAGCTAGAAATCACTGGGTGCCTTTATTATAGTTTCATCTGCCTTGAAGAGTTGAGTTGCTTTGTGAAAGGTTGTTACAGCAAATATTTAGGAGACAGAGAGTCAGTGAGAGCTGAAACAATTCAGAGGAGTTTCACACAGCACTGTAGTAGACAACTGACTGAAGCCTCTGAGGATGGACTAGGCTATAAAAGAGGACACAGATAGGGAGGAGTTCAGCTTAATGGAAGCTACTGAAAAAAACTGGAGTATTTACAAGTCACCACCTGCAATATTTCTATTTCTGTGAACTCTCTGAATACCTAGAAATTTGAAACCATCTGCCTCATTTTAAGTGTATCAGCTCATGATCAATCCTGTATTATAATCCCTGTATACACACTTGTTTAGATGGGTTGAAACCCAGTTTTAATAAACTTTATGTGTCAGGGTTTGCCATAAGATGAGTACTGTGGCAGGGGACACGTTCATTGTAATCACACCTACTGCTGGGATGACTGGATGTACAATTTTGTTACTGTAACTGGTAGAAGTAGTGTCTACTTCCTCCTGGCATCCTTTCTCCTGGCTATGAATTCTGTCTAGACTTCTGATATTGTATTTATACATTGCAGAAGTACAAATTACTGCATTAGGTGACCAATTTAATCCAATATGCATGTGCTGCAGTGGAAGATCCTCTGTAAGGACAATTAATGACTTTCTAGACCAATGGGATGAAATGCATGCCTTGCCATATTTTTGTTAATCTTCACAGAATCTGGAAGCATCAAAAAACCCAACTTCTTCACAATTCAACACTTAGATTATAATCAAGCTTTTAGGGATCAAAGATCTTCTCTTGGATGGTGTGTTGACAAGATGACACCTGCAAATTTAGGGAGCAGCAGTAGTTTCTAGACAAGAATGGGAATCCAATATTCATTTTGGTCCTGCAGTGCTGATCAGTCTTTTGACTACCAAAACCACAACAGATTAAATTAAGGCTAAATTTATAGGTTAATTCCTTTGAAATGGTCACATCAAGACTATGGATTTCAAGTAGCAGTGTTTCTAGATCTGTTGAACATCTGCAGCAAACACGTTGAGTAAAAAACCGAATTCTTTGTAGCTGAATGATTCACAAAGGTCTGAGGCACCTTGGGCCTGGCATTACATTTGAATTAAGAAGCTCCTTGGTAGTCCTGCACAGCTAAAATCTCAATACAAAGAACTCTATGGCTCTGTGTAAAACAACTTAAGATGGGACTGATGTCAAGTCTAAACTAATAAGCTCTGCAAGTCTCCATTTGAAGTTTCTCAAAGTGACAATGCACTGCATCCCAGTATGTCTCATAATGTCGATATTATTTAGTGGACTTTTTGCTTTTACTGTGATTATTTCAGCATCATGCTTGTACTTTCATTTCCAAGAATTTCAATGGAAGAGCTGAGGTTCAAGTTTGGAATTTATATTGCTGTAAATGCTACAGGCTGAATCTGAATGCCATTTTTCAAGAGTGTTTCAAAAGGCCATTTGGATAGTTCAAGAATTAAAGAAAGGCTTTTGATCTTTTGGTGAACTTCAGTAGCAAAAAAAAGTTCAACTATTAGTTGCTATTTCTCCAGCATATAGAACCCTACAATGTCTAAGTGGGCCAAATTTGTCTTTTCTTTTAATGGGAATATGCCAATTAATTATATTTCAGTAAAAGAAGAAGCCACATTGTATAGCATTCACTATAGTTTTCAGCAATTTTCTCTGTGTGGTTCCCAAGGAGATGAAAAAAATTTAAGTAATTCAGGTACAGTACCAGGCCTGACATGTTTCTGATCTTCATGGGTCATCCAGTTATAGGTGATCAGAAGTCCACCTTGGGTATATTAGACTCTGAAACTCTATTGTAAAGTTATACTAAAATCAGTGTATCCCAGTTGTAATTAATTTTGAATAAAACTTTTGTTTCACAATGTTTGAAGCAAATTAAAGGTGAATCAACGCATCTCTATGTTGTAGCCTCTAGTTTGGGGGTTTTTGCCACAAAAAGTTTTTTTAGTATCTACTAGTGTTTCACAAAGTAGAGCTAAAAGACATGGGACTGTCCACCAACTAATAAGAACATAAAAATACTGAGCATCTATGGTTGTAATTACAACATAAAATACAAGCAAGTTCCTCAGCGGTGTTTGTAGTAAAAGCATCTATCTTTTTGTAGTCTTATATACACCATGTCTTCAACATTCATATTTAAAAGAAACCACTTATGGTTAGTTTCTTAGATTCTTCTTCAATGACTTGTATCTGAACACATGGATAAAAGATGAATGGAGTCACTTCTACGATTCAGTGTATGTAAAAGAGAACTGGATTGATCCCCTGCTAAGGTAAGTAGTATTTAAGTAGCCTCTGGCCACCTCAAAGTTTAAAAGCTGGGGAAAGCTTCCCTTGAAAGCTCACATTTCTGTTCAAGTGTTTCTCCTGTTGAAGTCACTCGGAACTCACCTTGTCTACACAAGTCTTTAGCAATCCTTTTTACTTACCCAGAGGCAAAGTTCTCTCTCAGAAAAGTCCTTTCACAGCTGTTGTACATTTGCTCCCTGATGCCCCCGAATAGATAAAACATTGTACTCTGAAAAAAAAGTAAAATAGAAGGTTCAAATTATCTTCATCAGTCACTTCAACATCTGTATGACATTAAGCATTTGAAAAAATGTTTAACTTTCCTGACTTTGGCTTTATGCACAGACTTTTTTATACTGATGGTCATAAAATCCCTTCTGAGCAAATCAGATAAGTATATAAGTCTTTAAAATTATTATTTATTTACACATTTACAGCATCATTGAACAGCTTCAATGCTCTGAGATGCATCCACTCATTGGTTAGGTGGAGATATGGTAGCAACTGTACCCTTGGAACATTTTCACGTGGAGCAACAGTAGCTCTGCAGCCTACTGGGTCACTTTTTACTCTCATTTTCACCCAAAACAGATAAATTACACCAATGTGGCTGCAGTCACACATCTTTCTCGATGCAGTATAGATTAACCCAGGTGATGGCAAACAATGTTAGACAAAAACATGCTGCAAACGATGTCAGCTGAAAACGAGTTTGCATCTGGTTCTGTCATATCAAAGTCCCTAGAATTAATCCTTTCACACTGTGTAGTTTATTAGCACTTCAGCAAATGTACAACATAAATTTGGCTTGCACTACTCTGAATTTTGCTGAGTCCTACAGGAACAACAGGGATATATTTGAAGTCTGAATTTGGCTCAAAATACTCCATTGTATTAGCAAACAAATGCTTACAATAGTATAAAGATACAGATACAGAAGTATAGAGATACACATCCACACCCACACAGTTCTTGCACATACACATTCATGCAGGCTGATGCTTAGGTCACTGGTTGTTTCATTAGCACCAAGCTCATTGGAGCTGTCCTTCACAGTCAGTTACACTCAGTGTAATGAACCCACGTTTTGCCTGGAAGTGGCAAAAGTAAGTTATACAAAAATGTTAAAGGCCAGATTGGGTTACTGGGTTTGAAACATCCTTCAGGGGTCTGAGGATGCAGTGATGAATTTAGTGCAGTAACTGAAATTCTTTTAAATGTATCTTTGTATTCCTCTTTCTAATATCAGTGAGGTTAATATAAAGAGTCTTATTTATTTTAGTGGAGCTTCATTATTTGTGTAAGTTACTTGCAAGCCTCACCCTGTAATGACAGTATTACCTAAGGTAACAGTCCTATAAACAACTTACTGTATATTTGCATTATTATCTGCTTTTTAAGGTCTGGGAAAGCTCCACTGCATGTGTAATACATAAGGATAGAACATATACAGAGGAAGAATAACTGGCATGAAGCTCTCACTGTAATTAGACTGTGACACCCTGTTTGTGTTTTACCTTTAATCTGCATCTTCCTGTCAATCCTTAGAAGTCTGAACCTTGATACAAGCCCAAATCCAAACACAGAAATCAAAATCTTCTTGGCTGCCCCCAGGGCTCATTGAGGGTTCATTTGATAATTCAGCAAGCTCTTTACATCTTTCTCCTTTTTAATTAGAAGTGCCTGTGCTTTAAGACTGATCTGCATGTGCTCTGTCGGTACATGTGGCAACACTCAGACCACTGTTCACAGTCTCTTCATCTAAGTATGTTAAGTGTGTAATAAGCCTATGACAGCTGCTTCTCTGACTTCCAAAATGGTCCTGCCACAAAACAAGCTGGCAAGATAGTTGCTTATTCTGTAAAAACTGTGGCTGTTTCACCACTAGTAATCTGGCTGGAAAGCATCTCACAAGAGGTGAAATAACACAGTCTAGCTAAATGCTGAGTACAGATTCATAGGTCAGTTTTATTAAAATTGAATGGCTGAAAGCTTTACAGAATTTGCACCAATGCCAACCTCATATACTGTGTGTAAGTTTGTATGAAAGAGAAAAGGAAAATAAAATAGAAAAATTTGGTTTTATTTGAAGGTGGCAGCCAAAAGTGCAGCAACTGATTGAAAAGCTCACAGATAAATTAAGTAATCGTACCACCACTGTCAAGACTTCAAGAGTCACTCAGCCAAAGGAATTTAATTTGACTGTACCCAAGCCACGTGCCATTCCTCCACCTCCACCAGCACCTCTGCCAGTGGTGGTAAAAAGACAACCTGTAAGTTGATTTATTTTTTTGAAAGACACTAAATTTCATGTATGCTTATGCACAAAATCTTGGTAGGGGAGTTAATAATCTCTTTAAGGCAATTATAGAAAATCTACAACCTTTGGCAGATTGAAAAGGACTTTGGCAATTATCTATGTTATTAAAAGCCAGATTTCTTAAAAAAACAACAACCAACTAATTATTTTCATTTCAGTGAATGTTGTGTAAGCAATTTCTAAGCCAGCCAGAGAAAAGGTAAAAGGTTGGTTCCTGTAGTTGTTTTTTGACTTTCAGAAGTAGAACTACAAAATGAGTATAAATTGATGACAGCATTGATATGAGTGATTCTGATAGTCCTTGGCTTTGTAAGATGTTTGCTATGGATAATGCACTGAAGGAGGTAAGAAAAGGACAATCAAATGAAAATGTTTCATAAATTTAGGTGTTTTTGTAGATGAATTCTCATTAAAATAAATGGAGAAGCAGTTTCATTGGAAGTGAGATGGGCTCTAGGTTTGCACCTCCTTCTTGAAGGTGGAATTTTATTTTTATTTGTCTTAATGCTGAATCTCTAAAATTAATATTTTTCAGTTTAAATTCATTGCTCATGTAAAAATAAGACTAGATTTGTCTTTGAAATGCTAAGTTAGTTATTGTCTTAGATTGTGATTTAGTTACAGTGGTACAAATCAGAGACCCACAACTGGTGTTACCTCACTGGGGTAAAGCAAACAGGATCTGGGATCAAGCTGCTATGACTAAGTTAATAAAGACTGCAAAATCATCTGCATTTAAACGAAGTGGGAAGTGAGTTTAGAAGTCATAGATTTGGGCATTATCTGGCACCTTGTATTAGCACTTCAGGTTTTAAATAATACATGTGTTGAATGCTCTTAGAAACCATTTACATCTTAGGATGGCAGAGCAATTTAATGGTGGTATGTTATACAGTTAATGGGATTTTACATTGAAACAGCTTAATACCAGGCTCTGAAAAACTGCATTTAATAACTACTTAATCAGTATAGGAATGAGTCATGTTTCTGTCATTTTAGAACTTTATACTGTGCAGCCCCTCTTAGAATAAATTTGCTTTAATGCAGATGCATTCAGTGAAGTTCATTTGTGTTGTTCAGATTATACTAAATTTGGTTTACATTCTGGCCAGGTTTGCAAATTTAAAGCTTGTGTGAATCTAAAGCCATTAGTGTAGTAGTGACATACCTTGTACTCATTTCCGTACCTCTCTCAGCAGCTAAGGCTTCACTTTAATTTGCCACATTGTTACCAGTATCACAATTTACATTCTGAAATGAACAGAGACTGAGGAGACAGCTCAGATGGCAAGAAAGGGTCAGTAAGGTGAGAGCCAGCCATAGGTGTGGCTCCTCTATGGTGGAGGGTCATTTGTAATTCAGAGCAACGCACAGAAATAAAGCTCTTCCACATTACATCCCATAATCTGCTGCAGAAATGTTCTCATCCATTTTCTCACAAAGGTGTCCGTTTTAGGAGATACCCATTTTTCACTCATGGTTCTCATGCACTTGTCAAAGAACTTGTCATGGTTTATCAGCAGGGACTGTTGTAGTCTCTACCCACAGTTACTGCTCGACATTGGAACAACTGTACAGAACTATATGGAGGCATCTGGATTTTGAGCAATGTTATTGCATCCCTGTGGTGCAATTAGTCCATTCTGATTAACAGGATTATTATTTTAGGTATTCCTTTCTAGTATTGTTTTATTCTAGGCATTTCTTTCCAAGTAAGACGAGATGTGTCACGTCCATCGGGTTCAGGAGCTGGGATGGCACTGAACACACGCTCCCATCACAGGGGAGGGCTGTGAGTTATTGCAGAAGGCAGGGAAGTTGTCTTAGTGACCTATAATGAGATTAAATTCCCCACTGGCCTTGGAAAGTAACTGGCCTTGGAGTAACGTAAGCCTAGAAGCTTGGAATAACCATTCATCGTTATAAATGTTCATCAAAAATGGGGGTCACTAAGTCAAAAGAAAAACAGTTTAATTTTGAGATTTAATAATGAAACAATTCACTCCAAATATTTGGTCTAAAGGTTATAAATTCGTGTCTCCAGTGGCCTTGGCACACATGCATATGGATGCAGATACAAGAGTGCCCATGTGCATGCACACATTCATAAATAGAATTCTATATAGGATAGTGAGTGCTTTACCTTGAAGTTTGCAAAGGAAACAAATGGAGACAGGTGCATAAACCTGATAACATGCAAAATTAGTTAGACACATTCAACTTCCTTGGATATCTTGGCCTAGAGTAACAAAATCCATTCTTTTAATATCAGCACTATACTAAAATAATAAGATTGTGCAATTATTTTATTTTTAGATTTTCTGCAAACCAGTCATATATTTAAAAAAAAAAAAGGCTGCACTGGGATGTTATTGTAACACCATTCAGCCAAATTTAATGTATTTTTAGATATTTTCTATATTATTTCAGCTGTGCTTCATGAGTGCTTGTTGTTTAAAACAATTAAGTGGGTGAAATCATTTAGTCAATACAGAGGATTTTGTTTGCAAATATACAGACCCAACAAGGTATTTGTGATCTTACCTATAAAAATAGAAACCCATAATACAGTAGCATTGCATTGGCTTGCCCTTGTCCATCTTATGACAGTAACTTCAAAAAATAGCAGAGTGATAAGTACCAAGGTTCAAAGTGATTATTTATTTTGTTCTTCCTTAAACTTCTTGTGGCAGCTATTCCCTAAATAAACCTCTGCTTAAGGGATGTCACACAGACTATGTGAGACTGACCACTGCCTGGGCAGGGAAAGCAAAGTTAGTGTCTCTTATTCCCAATCCCCTTTTTTCACATTAAGTAGGGGGAGTTTGGCTTTTCTTGATCTGTTGCTATAATTTACAATTTGCTTATAATGACTTTTTATCCTCTTCCAAATGGGTAATTGCTGTATTGTCTGTCTCTCTATCTGCTTGGTACTTATCCCCATGGGCTAAGTCACAAGGCTAAGAATGCTTTTGAAACAGCTGATTGAAAAGGCTCCTCCTTAAATTTCTTGGAATAAGCACAGCAGTTTTTGAGGAGAGATTTTCAGCTTACTCTGGCAAATGAGTGCAGTTTTGCAGGTAAAGCACATGAGTAGGAAGAAGAGTGAAATAAACTGATACTCACTGCCTGTGGAACCCTTTGCAAATCCTCTGGGCTTTCATTTCTCCACCTATAAAAGCATAATAGAAATTCTTAGATACTGCTGGGAAATACTTTCACTTCTATTTCATTTTAAAAGCTCACAAAATAGTTGAGCAGTCTCACCAGTGCATTTAATTGCTAGCTTCTTCTGTTTGTGCATTTATTTTACCCATAGATAAAGACATCACATAGCAAAGGGAGTGTAAAGTCCATCAGATTCATTATTTTTTGAAAGCATAGTTCATTATATGGTCCAACAAAGCTAGATGGGATTCCCATGTTCCCTGAACTGACCTCCAGTACAATACAGAATATATACTTTCCCCATTAATTCTGTAAATTCTAATTGATCTAGCACATTTTTAGCAAGTTAAATATTTAGGCAGATGTCCAGTAAACTGTCAGACTATCTCACCCACATAGGGAAGAGACATCCAGTCCTTTTTCAGAGCTCACTCTGGGCTAAATTTATTGCTCAAGCAAATACAGAAATGTCCCCAAAGTACCTTATGTCCTGCTGATCCAATTGACAGCCAGTCTTGTCCTGGTCATTTTAGCTGGCATGTGATTGCTTTCCCAAATCTTTGACTAATGCTAGGAGGACCCTCTGAGTCCTCTGTCTCCAACCATTTAATCCACACCTCCAATGGTTTTCCCTTACAAGTACATTGGGACAGCCATGGTAAACCAGACGAAAGGCCCATTTTGCCCAGTGTATTGTTTCCAGTAGTGCTTGAACACTGATGTCTGGGAAGACCACAGGGATGGGACATCTGCTGCTTCTCTCCAGCTGCCTTCTCAGGGTCCCACCATTTCAGCTCAAAGACCTCCTCAGTTCAAATGAAGTTCCTTGGTATTTATTAAACTTTAAAGGATTTCTCTTCCCTGAACTTCTTTGGAGTCTGTAACTTGTTGCTACTACCACACACGGTGCCACAGCTTAACTTTATTCAGCTGCCCTATCTGGCTGTTTCTGTGAAACTGATATGAAATGTCAAACAGAACTGCTTCCTTTCTGGAAACATTTTTCTCCCTTTGATAGGGCCTATAGGATTTATTAGTGCTTTAGCCTTTCTTGTACTAGTTCCAAATTTGTCTTTCTTTCTGGTCTTTTGACCAGGGGTTATATTATATTGAACAGGACTGAAAAGCTGGGTAGTCCCAACTAATTGGAATCTGTCCCTGTCTTCTAGAGTGGCACTAATAGAAAAGAATCAATATTTTAAAAATTACTGCTGCTGTTCTATGGTAAAAGTGAATGAGCTTTTTTTTCCTGCAAGAATATGTCACTTGGAATTCTGGAGATTTTTGTCTTTTAATATAGGTTCCTCCAAGCCTCTATAAGCCTCCAAAGGAAAGAAAGCAACTAGAGGAAATCAAAACAAAAAATATCCAAAGAGCAAAAGTAAGTGTATTTTGTCCTTGTATTACTCTTTCCTTTCTTCTAAACTGGTTCTTCTGTATTGTTTCATCTTCACAAATCTTAGAACTTTATCTGAACCATATCTGCTTTTGCACCTAAATAACTCATGGCTCTAGTCATGAAGTTTTTATCCTCTACTCCGTTGTAGCACCCTTTTCCCATCTTCTTTATTTTATTATTAATTGTCTGAGACAAGGTCCACCTTTTACTCACTATATAAGTACCATATGAGAAATTTCGCAAGCAGCCATGTAAAGTAGCAGAAATGTAAAGTAGCAGAAACATGATTATTTTCTTCACAATTGTTCTAGTCCCACGGGACATGTGGATATTTAAGGTGTTCACTTATTTATTAAGGCTTCAAATTACAAAATAAGTTCAATATTTTGTTGGGTTTGTTTTTTTTTTTTTTGTAGTAACAGAAAAATAACCACATGTTATTCCCTGTTTTAAAATATCGGTAGATTCTGAGTTCTTTTGTGTGTAGACTTCATACTCTTACATATTCTTCATACAATCCCTTCAGCAGACTGAGAGAGTGGGAAGCCATCCTGGTTTGTAAAGAAACAGAGTACATGGTCTGTGTGTTAAAACAGCAGGAGAAGGGAGGGCCTGGAAAATACAAAGAGATTTAGTTATTTGATCCAAACAGATCTAGCTATTCGATCCAAACTTGGACATGAATCTTGTTCAATGAGGTCGCTCATAGTTAAAGCAGATTGTTGTGTTCTCCTTGGAAAGGAATTAATTAAATGTCCATTTCCACTTTCTTTCCCCTTCCCCACACTGCAGTCACCATATCCAATCAAATAACAGTACAAACTTGATAAAAGATATGTCATGTGACTCCTTTTTATCAGTACTCTCCCACCTGAGAGTGCCCAACTCTAGTTTTCATGAGCCAGTACAAGTCCATTCATTACTGTTCTGGGCTGTCCTCACGTCCATGTGAAAGGGGCATTGGATTCTGTTCCTAAACTATAGTGAAAGCTTTAATGTGTGACAGATTCTAGGGGAATAAACTTTCCATTACTTTTGCTGACCCATCACATTACTTATGCTTGATATTTCATTATAAAACAATGCAACATTATTTTTTATCCTTTTATATTTTCCATATTGTGGGGAAAGCATGTCTCTTTGTCTGTGTGCTTATTTGAATGTTAAAAACTTCCTAGAAAAACTGGGAAAGAAAAGCCAAATATCACAGCACCTATACCATCAAAAATCTCTGACAACTGTAAAATCACTTAACAACCAGC
This sequence comes from Orthonyx spaldingii, assembly GCA_013397795.1. Taxonomy (NCBI): domain Eukaryota; kingdom Metazoa; phylum Chordata; class Aves; order Passeriformes; family Orthonychidae; genus Orthonyx; species Orthonyx spaldingii. Next base: position 2,107,641 of record VZTJ01004884.1, read on the forward strand.
CACGTTCTTCAGTGAAGAAAATGTATTAATACAAGAAACAAAGGAAAACCACCACAGAAGTTAGAGCTGCAATAACAGCAGTTTTTGTTACTTCTGGAATGTTATTAAAGGCATCCAAAGCATTCCCAAAGGTCAGTTCCCTGGACTGTTTGCTAAGCAAGCTGAAATGATAGGTCCTAGCAGAAATATGCATGAAAAATGCCATTTGTTTCATAGCACTTTTGTGGAAGCTGTAGCTGTAATTGTAAGAACCACGTCTGAGCATCTGTGAGGAGTGAGAACACTGGAAGCCACTCTCTAGACAGTTATAGAAACACTGATGTTATCAGCTGCTGCCCAGAAAGCCATTAAAAAATCTAGTCTGCACAGCTTTGATTAGAGATTTGGTTTATAACCAAAATAAATATCCAAAATCGAGAGATGTGGTTGCCTGCACTTCCCCCTTTATAATGGCAGGGAAATTACTGCCAAGGGTGTGCCTAGTGAATCAACCCCTGGTGCAGTGATCCCCTGACCATAATCCTCTAATGTAACTCAAAACCAAAGCCATTGTTTGTCAGCTGTCTGGAAACAGTTACTGCCAATGGTACTGAAGTGCCATAGATAATTATGATGCTTTTAAGTTGAAATCTGGACAAGCAACATGTTTCATATGGGCAGGCCTATCAAAGGCCTCATGTCCTGTGCAAAGGATACATCCAGGCGGAACTGTGTAGAAAATCAATACTTGCTTACTTCAAGTCTTTAATCAGGAATGAAAATTTATGTAAATACTAAGTCAAGCTTTTGGAATCCATCTTGGGACCAGTGTTGTTTCACACCTTCATTAATGACACAGATGAAGGGATGGAGTGCACTCTCAGCACATTTGCAGATGACACCAAGCTGGGTGGTGCAGGTGACACACCTGAAGGATGGGATGCCATCCAGAGGGACCTGGACAAGCTGGAGAAGTGGTCCCTGGGAATCTCATGAGCTGTAACGAGACCAAGCGCAAGGGGCTGCACCTGGGTCAGGGCAGCTCCCGGTGCCAGCACAGGCTGGGGATGAACAGATCCAGAGCAGCCCTGCCCTGAAGGCCTTGGGGGTGCTGGTGGGTGAGGGGCTGGACATGACCCAGCCATGGGCACTCACAGCCCAGAAACCACCCTGTCCTGGGCTCATCCAAAGCCCCGCAGGCAGCAGGGATGGGAGGGGATTCTGCCCCTCTGCCCTGCTCTGCTGAGACCCCACCTGCAGCGCTGCACCCGGCTCTGGGGTCCTCAGGAAGGACATGGAGCTGTTGGAGTGAGTCCAGAGGATGCCACCAAGATATCAGAGGGATGGAGCACCTCTGCTGTGAGGAAAGGCTGAGAGAATTGGGATTGTTCAGCCTGGAGAACAGAAGGCTTCAGGGTGACCTACTTGTGGCCTTCCAGTACCTGAAGGGAGCCCACAAGAAGGATGGAGAAGGACTTTTTACAAGAGCAGGTAGTGACAGGACAAGGAGGAATGGCTTCAAACTGAAGGAGGGTAGGTTTTGATTAGATATTAGGAAGAAATTCTTAACTGTGAGGATGGTGAGGCACTCACACAGGATGCTTAGAAAAGTTGTGACTGCCCCATCCCCAGAAGTATTCAAGGCCAGGTTGGATGGGGCTTTGGGCAACCTGGTCTAGTGGAAGGTGTCCCTGCCTATGGCAGGGGGTTTGAAACGAGATGATCTTTAAGGTTCCTTCCAACCCAAGCCATTCTATGACTCTGTGAATATAGTGATCAGGGCTACAAGGCTTTTTAAGACATAAAATTATTCTTAGAGAATTTAAATGTACCACACTCTTCAAGTAAATTGTTTTAATTTTAGGATCTGCTCCTGAAAGCAAATACTAACCAGTTCAGATGTGCAACCATCAAGCCTGAAAAGAGAGAGGTATAGTACAAAATACATGCCTAAAAATCTCCCAGTACAAAGATGAAAAATGACTGGAGTATTTAAAGATATCTTAGAGTATTTGAAAAATTATGTTTGTTTGGGTTTAGGAATTATGTCCTATGATTTATAGCTATAGTGTCATTTCACATCCCTATACCAACATTTGCCTCTTTGTATGCATAATGCACAACTCCCTTTTCTTATACTTCTGGTGCTGCTTTATTATTTTCCTAATTTTGAGACAAGCAACCTTTCTGTGAAACTGCTCCAACAAATCCCCAAACTGGCAATATTTCTCTAAATCCACATATGATTTTCCCATTAACTTTGATGTCACAGAGCAGCCAAGCTGAGGGAATAATGGTCTTGCTCATACAGAATCCTTGCTTTGGTTGATTCCCAGTTCACAGTTATGTCACCAAACTATGTATGTAATATATTCATTTCAGCATCAGTGCTGCATATTCTATTCACTGTGTTCATCCCCATGATACCAGACAGCTTCACATCAGTATCTATAGCTAACATCATTAAATTAATAAGCATCAGTAGAATTCTACCACTAATTAATAATTTCATGAAGTGTGCTTTGACATCCTATTTTATCTTCCCATTATCTATTTCATTTAAAAGCTGCATGTATTCATATATATATATAAGTAATATTTCATAGTCAAACAAAGAATCACAGTTACTTCTTAGCATTATATTAGTCAGTATTTGGACCTACATTTGTATGGTCATATTCCCACTAGGTTGGGTATACATAGCAAGTTTTTGTGGATATTACAATTCCAAAATATGTCCCCTGTGTACTTGTTACTCTAGATGAATATTCAAGTGCTATTTTTGGTAAATATCTAATATCTTTTGCTGAGTAATTGAAAATTTGTTTCTGAAATGAAACAATGTATTTTTGCTTTGAACTGCAGAACATACATGACAGTATGGAGAGCAAACCAGCAATCAAGGCTCAAAAGATCCAAAGGAAGGTGAGTAACCTTTAAAGAACTGGTGCAAACATACTTCAAAATTTTACACACATGCAAATCCTGTGGTGATGGAAACTCGACTCGAATCTGTGTTTTTACACTAAAGTATGTGGCCAGGAGAATGGGATGGATTGGATCTATGGCTCATAGATTTTCTCCTATTCACCATTAACCATCCACAAAAAAATGGTCAGGGAGCAACAAGAGTGGGGCTACTGCATGAGGGAAGAGAAAAGAGGAGCCAAAGGTAATGAAAGCACAGGCAGTGCCCTCACCAACCAGGACACAGTATCTGAAAGTGAGCAGGTTGGTGGCAGTGACGGGTTCTGCTGACAGCAAGTCACCCCTGGACAAAACAAGGTACCAAGTCAGGTCTGGGGTCCACCCAAAAGTCTGGTCAGGAAACAAAGCTATAACAGCAACCTAGGTCCATGACAGCAGGATACAGAACTGGAGAGACAATCAGGAGTGGAAAAATTCCCAGCATATTGGGAAAGAACTGAAACCCATTTCTGAGTCTAAGTGGGGCTCCCAGACCAGTGAGCAGATGGTGTGAGTGAAGGTCCTGGGTGAGGCTGGTCAGGGTCATTAAAACCTTTTGGTTCCCTGAGGTAAACTGCGTGCAGTTGCACAATGTAACCATATTGCCTTAACAGTGTTTTCAGTTACAAAGGGAGAAGATTTTATGTAAAATAGTAGGAAATGAGACTTGTCCCCAGCAAAAAAAGAATTGTAAACCCTTGGTTTAAGAACTCAGCGTAAGGACAGAAGAATCTTGCATCAGTACATCGCTGTTTCAAAATGAGATCCTAAAGAATGCTGAGCAATCATCCCAGCTAATGACTGTCTGGTACACAATACACAATCAGGCTGGATGTTTGCCTTGTTTCCTTCAGACACACACTGAGGTCATGAAATCCACTATACTGATTGCTTCTCTTCTAGAATTTCCAAGGGTCAGAGAACTGTAAACATGGAAAAAGAGCTGTTCAGCCTTAACGGTGTAACACATGAAAACTCACATTGCTGTTTCTGCAATAACTGCACTACAGATAATCTTCAGTCTTATATTGTTCAATCTGGCACCTTTCATTTGTTTCAAGTTCTTATGCAGAATAATTTAAGGTGGAAGCTGTGCTTGTATTGTGATCTCAAATATCTTGTGAACAGGTCTGCCTACTCTTTAAAACTATTTACTTAGGTACAGCTCATAAACACTGTGAAAAGATTGATTCTCTGCTTGGGAGACTGGGCATCTGGCAAGTATTTCTAAAGCCTGTCTTGCATTTATCACACACTGAAGTTATCTTTAGTAACAGTATCAGCTACTCAGTCTGCTTGCTTGCAGTCCAGCAGCATTTAAATTACAGTAAAGTAATAAGATCCCAGTTCATTTTGCACAAAAAGGAGAAAAATCTCAAAACAGGAAATGTTTACATATTTAAAACAAACACACATGACCTGTAATTACATGTGCTCAGCTCAAAACTCTGTATATTCCACTGCCCTTTCTGGTAATATAAAATAATAAAACTTTAGTGCAGATTAACAAGAGTCAAACCGTCCACCTAAATTGCATCAAGAAAAATATGGATCTGGCATCCTCTGGCATTGATCAGGGCCACTTCTAAAACTTGCTGGTATCTCCTCTAGATACATAAACAGTTTTATCTTGTCTAAACACATTTGTCTTAAAGGTTAGTTAGGTGATATTCAAGATGCTGCTGTAACTTTAAAAAAGAGATAGGCATATTGTTATTGACTTTTAAAATACCTTCTATGCCTGTTGCCTTCCTGCCTGTGCAACTCTCTGAGTAGACCTAAGAAGAAGGTTTATCCAAGATGTATATATAAAATTTTAATCTATCTTCAAATTAATGACATTAATGAAATTATATAATATTTTAACAAACATTATATAATAGGATTTTGCTTTCCTCTTTTTAGAATACCCACACTATATGAAATATATTTTTTTCATTTCAGAGACATATATGCAGCAGCAATTATTTCTTTTGCTGTTCCAAAGTATCTATTCATCATTTTCACTGGGAGAATGAGACAGTACAAATGCATCATTGCTCTGTTTCAGTCTGCCTCTAGGTCATATTATATTTGCTCTTTACATTTTTATTGGGTTTGGTGAGCTGTTGCATGTTCATTAGGTGGCAATAGTGAATATGATATTTTTCGCAGTGAATTAGAGTGTTCTGCAATTTTCCCAGTTACTTCCATTTTCTCATCTTGAAAAAAGGGAAGATATCTCACGACAGGAAGAGAATGAGTAAAATTCAGAACTTCCTTGATACTATATGACATAGAACAATCTATTCAGTTATTTTACTTACACCTGCCTGCATATGTCTTGGGACTCCTAGTTATTTTGGCTAGGTTGCCGTATTTCTGTTTCATTGTCATACAGTCATATTTCTGGTCAATAAACTGTGAAACTGAAGTTAAAGGCACTTCCATAATCATTCTTAGTTCAGTTCTCTATCCAAATTATGGTTGGTAAATACGGAACATGAAATCTGTATACACAGAAAATTGTCAAAAGTATGAAAACATCTATATGTGTCAGAGAAAATGTCTACTCTAAGGAAACATTTCCTACACAGTACAGGCATAAAATACAAACTGTTCCTATAATGCAGACGGCTTTGAGATGTGTTGAGAAGCAGACCAAAAGGTAGAACATCATTGGGCATTAAGAAGTCATAGTAAGTCAAACAAAAGAAACAAAATGCATTGGTTTGAATTCTTTTCCTAAATTCTTCAAGTTATCATCATTTTGTCAAGAAACTGACAGGTAATTAATTTTTTTGCATTAAAATATGCTATCTGTGTAAAAACAGTGATTTTACTTAGTGAATCCTAGGTGATGGAATGTGTTTGCTATCCTCAACCTACATAATTAATATAAATTATAAAGCATGCTTTTTTCCAGTTAGCTTATGTATTTCAGGATTCTGCAGTTCATATTTGTGCATACAAGATTTGCAGTATGTAGCTTGAGTGATTGTGTGCATCTGTTTCTCAACTACTCATTAGGTTCTTAATTTGGAATTTAAATATGTGTTTTAATTCTGAACACAGACCTTGTCTGGATTTAAGTCAAATGTGTTATGATTAAGCTTTGTTTTCTGCAAGAATTATCCCAGTTCTTATGCCAGCAGCACTGCTCTGCCTTGGTTCAGATCAGGTCTCTTACATGTGTCTGCAAAGGTGACCCATTTTTTCTCAATACCATACCTGTGTAGGGAACAATTTTAACTGGCAGAGAAATTGAGCCCCTCCTCCCTCAGTATTTAGAAGTTGTCTGTGAGTCAGTGTTAACGCAGTACTTTGAAGAGTTAACAAAGCAGCCACAGGACCTAATCCAAGTTACACCACGAGGCCTAAAAGTCACTGAGAACTGTTCTTCACTTCTACTGTCTAGAAAATGGATATGGCAATGGGTGATTCCAGCTGTCTTGGAAATACTTTTAAGTTGTAATAGTGATTATTTATAAAATGCTGCTAAGATCTTCCTATGAAAGGTGCTGCTTTTGTTTCACTTCACTGTTTTGGCTTACTGACCGTCTTTCAGAGAGGCAGTTTATTGCCTTTGTCCAAAACAGATGGAATCCCTTCGCACAATGTATATGAGCACTGGAAATTATGAAAGGAAGTGAAGACATTCTATGGGATTTGACATGGTCCAAGAGTGATTACAAATTTATAATCCACTTGGGGGACTTTGCTGATTTCTTAAGCAGCTTGAGTGGTTTATGAACAGCATGCAATTTCATTGTGAATGTCAGATTAATGTTAGATGAATGCTTTAAGCAAAATTTATTCTGTCTTGGGTAGATTTATTTAACCCACTGAGATGTTTTTATACTCTGTTTTATGGTTTACATTACTAACTATGGAACATACATTCCCTTTCCTGACAGATTGACAATATACCCATTAAATTAAACACAGCGGCTATTTTGAGGGAGGGCGCCCTGTACCAGCGGAAATTGGAAGAGGAGCTCAAAAGGTATGACCACTCTCCACCTAGGATTGCTTTTCACATCCCTGGATATAGGATAATTAACCACATTAAAAATAATCAAGTACATTTCAAGTAAACTAAAATAATGGATCTGTTGTAAGGCATTCTATTCTATAAAAACAATTGACAAATGAAGAGATAAGTGGATTGAAGAAAAAGTCTACAGTGAAGTCATTCTTTTTCTATAGATGCTGTACAGTGTTACTGTGTTCTGATTTAGCACTCTGATTAGTGTCCACTTGCAAAGTCCAACAGGGAACTTTTATATTTATTCCAGTTCTCCAGACTAAGTAATGACCTGAATACACATCTGTTTCTGTGTCTTTTGTACAAGATGCATCTACATTAAGCCAAATAATTTCATATATCTCCATTTTCTTCAATGGCTGTGGTCAACTACATGCCAAGTGTGACACCTGAACTTGTTTATATGTATATAAAAATAGCTGTCCATTTCTATCACAGTAAGATATAGCACACTAAGAATGTGCTGTTCCTTAAAGCAAGATAAGCCAAGGGCTGAGAGTGACAGCAAGACATGTAGGGACATTGTCCTCACTGACAGCAGCTCTGGTACCCTGGCAGATCCAGGCACAGACAGCAGGGTCAGCCAAGGATGCCTCGAGAGTCCAAAGGGATGAGTCAGGGCTGAGGTCCAGGCAGGAATCCAAGTCAGGAAGGCACGGTCAACTCAGCCCCAGGCTGGTGCAGGTTTATCTATGGCATAGCTTAGGCAAGGACCAAGGCTGTTAACCTGGGCTTAATGTGTCTCCTGGGAAGAAACTACACACACAGCAACCAGGACTTTTCATAGCTCTTCCTCACACAATTCTTTTAACTCCAGTCCCATCCAGTGTTAGTCACACTGCAATAGAGCTCTCTTTGAACACAAGCACTGAATCCAGGGGGGTAGGGAAGGGGGGTAACAAGAGGTTGCAGGTCCCTTTGTGCATTTAGGCTCTAAGAAATCCTGACATAAGGATTTTTCTGGCATAAAGAATCCTTATTCAGCAGCAGAGGTTTTCAGAGGGTGTTGACTAGGGAGAGAATGACTCCTGGATGGCCACCGCAGGTTGCATTCTATAGCTAGAATCACAGAACATTTTCACTAAAAAACTTCACAAAGATAAAACCTATATAATGTCATCTTGCTTTAGTATCACTTCTAATCCACTTGGCTTAGCAGGCTAAGCACTAAATACTGGTAGTGTTTTAAGTCCTGGAAAGACTGTGCAAGTTTGGATTTGTCTTTGGACCTAGTGGGTTTTGGTTCATGCATCAGGATTCTAGCAGGTAGATATTATACATCACTCAGGTTCTGTTATCAACTATTCATGTATATTGAGTTTCTTCCACATTACATATGCTACTGTTCACTCTAGCTGGCAGAATTTGTTCCACTCAGCATACGAAAAGATTTTCCCTGCAACTTGACACTATTTTATATTAATGAGTTTTAATCTTCAGCTGCATTTAACACAAAACAGAGTTATATAAGTATATATAGATACATATAGAGATAGATGTATCACATGTATATGCATTGGGGAGCAGCAGTAGGACGCAATTCACTCCATGTTTGTGTCTCTGCCCTAGTTATTGGCTCATTCCCTCTTCTGCTGCAGGACTTTGATGGGCCTGCCCCAGGGTTTTGCTATGCTTTTCTCTCTCAGCTGAGCACAAAAAATAGGGATGTGACTTTGCTTGACAGCTGAATACTTCTTTCCCTCATTACAGCAATATTATTTAATTGACAAAATACAAGATAGAATAGTACTAAGCAGAAGTTTTTTGTTCTCTGTGTTAAAGTGGACAAGAAGATTGCCAAAGAGGAAATTATTTGTTCTTTCTACCTCTAAGCAAGCAGTCCTCTGAGAAAATGTACATCCCTTTAACCTGATTCTCTCTGCTCCTTACGAGACTCCATACACAGCTAAAGTTTGCCCTCTCTTGGGGCTTTGTTTTACTGAAAACTTTTGGGTCCGTGCCCTCATGCACTTTCTTCCAGTCTGGCTTTCTCAGGATTTCCACATACTAGGAACATCTCTTAGCCTGGAATTAAAATATATCTGTCAAATGACTTTGTGATGACTGCCTTTTTTCTCTGCAGAGATCAAACACTTTCTATCAAAGACTACTGAAAATGTTTTACTAACCAAGGCAGGGCTACAAAGCCAGATCCCTAGAATAGTATACTCTTTTTTTCTCTCTTGCAGAATTGAAAATTTGCAACAAGGGGCTGGAGACCCATCTGAATTCTTGGAATGGCAGAAACAGATGCGTGGAAAAGATTTGGAAGAACAGCTGGCTGAAATAGAGTGTAGGAAGCTTCAAGGAAAACTGAGTTATGAAGAAGCAGTTCTAGCCCATCAGAATGTAATTCAAGAAAATAAGAAGAAAGCTGATCTATTGAGAGAAGAGGTAATGCATACAGGGATGCTCAAATTTTGCTGACTTCAATCTGTGCAAAACACAGCACAGATGATACCTTCTATAAGAAGGTGTAAAAGTTCTATGCAGTGTCTTTACTCACTGCAGTCTGCAAACAAAGGCAAAAGAGTGCTATAACTTCCAGATACAGCAATGCTTATCCATTAAAGTACTTGTTGCAAGTGTTTGATTTGATTAACACTTATGAAGTAAATCGAATAAAAGTAGAAGGTCAAAGCATGCTCCCCTATATTCTGTCATTATGCAAATCCTTTTTGAACAGATACTGAGACACTAAGCACCTTTAGCAATGAAATCAACAATATCTAAATGATTTCTTTATCTTGTTAAAATGAAAGCCACAAATATGAAAGAATTTGTTTTCTTAAACTGATATAACTCAATTTATTTGACACACCTAGAACTCTATTAGGGCAAAATTCAGGCAGACCATCCTCTTCGGATCCATCTATATGGAAAACTGAGTATTTATGCCAAGAAATATTTTCACACAGTTTTCAATCTGGCAAATCACAGTTTCTCAAAATCATTGCTAGATCTTTTTGTTATTTTCACAAATTACATTACATTTTCCCAATGCTTTTCCTGTAAACTAAACAGGTGATTAAGAATCACCAAATAATACAGATTTTAAACTTTTCCTAGCCACCATCACAGGCTTTTGTTTTCTATTAGTCCAGTTTGTTGCTATACCCTGTAGGCCAGTACCTGTCTCTTGACCATCTCACAAATGTCTGTGCAGTGTCTCAACAACATAAAATGGGACTACAAATGTACAAAATTTTCATAAAGACCATGCTACAAAAGGAAAATTTGCTCAATTAGTTCATTTTCTGTCCTATAGTACCTTTCAATCTTTTTTGACATTGAGTCTTCATGTTTGTTTAGAAAGATTATAGCAAGAACTTGATGAACCCCAGTGTGTACAACTGAGCATTCCGAAATTATTGCAATTGTTATGTTCACTTCAACTTCAGAGCATATGTGTTTTATTTGTTAGCAGAAATGTCCCAAAATGAATAGAATTGGGGATGTGCAAATAAGACTTGCTCTAACCTGACCAATTCCACATAGCTCCCTTTGCTTGCCAACAAGCAGGGAATTTCATCCATATGCAGATCTCCAGACATAGTGAGCACCAATTGCCCATTCACCATTATTCAGCTGTTGTGCTGATCCTCTTCCTTCTTTTAAAACTCTGGTTTTCCATCTAAAACAGGAAGAACAGCAATCCAACAACCTAGATTTTCTAGTGTGAGAAAATCCATTTTCCTGCTTCTTGTTCCTTTCCTCTGACAAAGAAAGGAACATGGTACCCAAAGGTGGACTTTACGTTACAGAGCTCTGACTTGGGCCCAAGAAGTTCCTGCAGGCACACAACCAGCAGTATATTAGATTAGCACACTCTTTCTATCTCACAACCAGATCCAGAAATTACTCTGTCTGCTCTTGGTAACACGTGGGAGGGAATAATGGAAAAGAGCAGTAAAAATGTCATGCAGGGCAGTTGTGTGTAAATAAAACAGAGAGAGGGGAGCTTAAGTCTGGATCTCTATCTTGTCCCCAGCCATGGTCCTTTGCTACTTTTGTGGATGACATAAGAGTTTGAATCCAGTCCTTGCCCTGTTTAAATGATTTGAGGCATTCAGATCACCAGTTATCAGGAGTTGTATTCACCTGCCTGTTTGTGATTTAGAAAGCAGAGCTGATGCACCTGTATGCAGAGAAACGCCTACAGGAACAGAAAGAAATGAAAGAGCTGGTGGAACAGGTCATGGAAGGACACAAGAATGTGAAGCAAGTAAAAGCAAAGATCCAGGAATCCAAACAACAGATAGGTATTTTTATACTGCCAGAAAAATGAGAGGTGATGCTAAATATCCCCAAATTATTTAATCTTTCTTTTAGTGGGCCAATTACATTTTTTACAGAAGGGAAAATGAAATTGAGGGAAAGATCCAGGCTATACATTCCCATGAATGTATGAACATGAATTCAGGAATCAACTGGTAATGGGTAGATCAGAAATTCTAAGCTACTGGTCACAGGAATTACTCTTTGTTCAAATGGGAGAAATACATCACTTATGTTCTCCAATTATTTCCCTTCCACCTAAAAGTAGCAAATGTAAATGACTCTGCTTTTTGTAAAATGCAGTTATGAAGCTCAGATTCTTGTGATTCATATAATTTTTGTCCAGCAACTTCCATGAAAGAATCATGGCTCAAGATTATGGTCTTCTCCAGAAAAGACCATCCAGAGAAGACTGCAGCTAAGGAAAGAAAAGTCATCTTTGAGAAGGACAATATCACAAGGCAGAAGGATGTTGCAAATCCAAGATAGACCAGTCATTAGGATGAAGGGAAATAATGTTATCATCCTATCCTTAAAGAAAATTTTTCAGTTAATGCATTAGCCAGTAAAGCCCAGGCTGCTCAGCTGACATGGCTGTACATATCCAATGCAGTGCTGTGTTAACATTTACTGTATGAACAGACTGCCTCTAGGTGGGCATGTTTTGGCGAGCAGACTTCTCTGCTTGTCTATCTCCACACTTGTATTCATAAGGATTGAGGCGGGCAGAGAGTGTTAGCCACTCCAAAATGGACTAGCAGAGCCTACCAGCCTTTGCAATTCAGTCATTTCTAGGATATACATAGCTTGAAACACTATGAATATTTTCTATTGTATAACATCCTTTTATTAAGTAACGAAACAGTATGCACAAATGAGAACAGAAATTACAAAGCAGTAATTCAAAGTGTCTGTGTATGTACATAGTACGTTTATGTGCTGAATAGAAGGATAGGTGGTGGAGCTGGGAAGTACTCATTTGTTTCTTTAATGTTTCCTCCCACCAATGCCAGACTGTTCCCTCAAGTACCTTTAGATCAGTATTATTATCATTATTCACAAAGGCATATGAATTTTCCTCCAGATGGACTACTTGTTAAAACAGGCAAACAGCTAACTGAGATTAATTCTTATCTTTCAGTTCAGCAAGTTTGTGAAGAAAGCGAAGAACTTCTCCGGCAAGCTTTAGAAGAAGAGGAGGACAAGAATAGGAAAAGATATGAACTAATTCAACAACTACGAGCTATTGAGGCTACACCTAGCATCAGACACAAGTTTGTTGACTTAACAGAGGTAAGCTCAAAAGGAAATCTTCTGTTTTTACATAAATGTGTGCTGTATGTGTTTCACACATTCAGATGGGTTGTGTACTGCATGCAGATATATCACAGTCTGGATTCATGAAGTACAAAGTGACCCCATACATGTCATATTTTGTCATATTGCATGACAAAAGTTAGTTCTGAAATGGAACATTGACAAAGTTTATAAAATGAAAATTTTATCAAGAGGAATATCCTGATGGCAAGTGAAATCTTAGTCCCCTTGAACCTTCTTTGAATTTTGCCAATAGGATCTGGGTTTCCCAATACCTTCCAAAAAGAGACTGGAAAGTGATTACAAGATGTTCTATCCACCTTCACAAATTCAAAGATTTGTCAGTCCTGGGTAAGAACTGAATCAACACAAAGTTTGGATTGGTGTATACTTGTTCATATTGCAGTGGTGATGGCCATGCTAATTAGAAAAACTAATTTCTTTTGCTTTCAAAACTGTCAACATTCAGGTATATGAAAAAAGATTGTCAAGAGAACCCAAAATCTTCTGAGATGTTACAAATCTGTGTGTACAATTCTTGGACTTGCTGTTGATGCACAACAACTGATATGCCTAAAACTGGGCTCTGCAATGCTCAGACTCCAGCAGCATCCAGAAATCTATTATCTTATTTGTTAATTTAATCAGAAGCGGATTAGCTGAAAATTTCCATTTTTCTTGTCCACACTGAAAGAAGAAAAACAGAGTAATATAAAATGACACTAGCAATATTAAATAATAGAATGCTTTCAGGTTTTCTTATTCCTTTCCTTTCTTTCATGAGTACTCAAAGAACACAGAAACACCCATGGCTGTTCTGCAGAAATCATACAGAAGGAAGAGGTCTTCCTTTCCTGGGGCTATTGGAACAGTCAGGATGATGCTTTGGTTTTATCTCCTGTTCCTCTGAATAGAACTGAGCCATTCATTGATTCCAAAGCTACCCAATTGTCTTTGCAACCACCAGATAAATCCCCCATCTCATTTATCAGATTTGAGAATGCATTTAATGTCAAGTGTGAAAGAAGGGAAAAAGAATAAAATCAATTCCCCAGACATCTCATCTTCCTTTACTATCTTTGGTTGCCTCTGTGGCTGCTGCCATCACTTCTCCAGCCAAAGAAGGCTTTTTCAAACCCAGACTCCCTACACCCATTTGTGGAGAATATTACTCAACCAAAATGGAAAAAGCAGGGGAAAAAAAGGTACAAAGAATAATTCTACACCACAGACACAGTAAACTGTCTGCATGGAAATGCTGAAAGGTACTCTAACATGCAGGTGTTCTACTGCTTCAGGTAGAGTTGCACATTGCATCAACACTAAACAAAGCCTTTGGTATGGTCTCACTGCATGTTTGTTACCCTGATGACTCTGTCACAAGGTGTTGGCTGGAAAGACATGATTGTTTGATGCAGTCAGATGTGGAAATGTCATTACTTTTTCTATCACAACTGTAAAATGGTGCAGGTCAAGGGAGGGGATTCTGCCCCTCTGCTCTGCTCTGGTGAGACCCCACCTGGAGTGCTATGTCCAGCTCTAGGGTCCTCAGGACAAGAACAACATGGATCTGTTAGAGTGGGTCCAGAGGACTGACACAAATATGCTCAGAGGGCTAGAGCAGCTCTGCTGTGAGGAAGGGCTGGAGAGTTGGGGTTGTTCAGCCTGGAGGGGAGAAGGCTCCAGAGAGACCTTACAGCAGCCTTTCAGTCAATAAAAGCACTTAAAAGGAAGATGTTTTACCAAGGCCTGTAGTGGCAGGACAGGAGGAAATGGTTTGAAACTTGAAGAGGGTAGACTTACATTGGACATAAGGAATACATTTTTTACAATGATTGTGATGAACCCCTGGCACAGGTTGCCCAGAGAAATTGTGGGTGCCCCATCTCTGGAAGTGTTCAAGGCCAGGCTGGATGGGGCTTGAAGCAACCTGGTCAGGAAGATGTTCCTGGCCATGGCAGGGTGTTTGGACTAGCTGGTCTTTAAGGTCCCTTCCAACCCAAATCATTCTGTGATTCCATATCACAACTTCACTGTTCCATTATACTGACTATTACAGTAGCACTCTAGTGACTTGGCACATTTTTGGTGATAGCTTGCCCTGTTTTTCTTTCAACAAAAGGCTTTTTCAGGTTTAGTGAAATAAAGTATTTGTCCATAAAATTCCCGTCCATTCTCATAATTTTTAAAGTACCAGTTTTCCCTTTGGTGGCACTTAAGTTGCTTGAATGCCAGCAGTATCTACTGCATGAATATAGAACTTTTCTTATTTTAGGAACTATTTCATTTGCTTCACTGAACATTTTGGAAATGCAGATATTCAAAATATTCAGCTTCTAGCACTCTATGCCCCAAGAAAATTCTCTTTCCTAGACATTTTGATGTCTCTTGTCATGCTCAAACACTATCACTGATATTTAGATATAGATATATAGATATATACTGTTGCAAAACATTTCCCTTTCACCTCACTCAATGCTCATTGACTAGTTTAAACTAGAAGCAAAGTATTATGGCACTTGCTATTTGCAAATCACTCTAAAGTGAAAGCTGTGAAGGAGAGCACAGAATCATCAAGGTTGGAAGAGACCTTCAAGATCATCCAGTCCAACTGTCAACCCCGCACAACCATAGTACTATTTCATTAACCTATGGTAGTACCTCTTTTTCAAAGACATGTTAAAATAAAGACTGCATAACACTGAACTCTTTTACCAATTGTCTACTGATGCTACTGGTGACCATTGTCTGGGTGATTGGCAGACATGTGGAGCATGGAAGCAGAAACCACTGAGACAATATGGCACAACCAGCCTTCAGGTGAAAAACCAGGGATGATCTCATCTTACTAACTCAACTTTTGAAGCTTTAGGAAAAGAAGCTGTGGAGACCAAAACTGCTGGAAATCTTATAGCAGTAGCAAGCCAAGCCTGGTTGTTTCTCATATTCCATTTCGTGGCTCTACTGCCCCTGGCCGTTTATCCCCCACTCCCCTTACTGTATTCTTCATCTCTCTTGGCTTTCCAGCAGTTTCATTGAGCACCACCCAGAAGAGCCAGAGAATGATCACTGGAAGACAAGTACCTGACTAGACTGCTTAGACGGCATTCCAGACAGTCAGTTCTTGAAGGCAAACTGAACATCTGAGCATCTATCTATGATGGAGCACCCTTCCCTTTTCTAGTTTCCTTTCCTTCCCCTTCATGTTCGGTTTTGGGAAAACCTCACAAGCAGAAAGGTCACTACTATTCCATCAACAACTCAGTATTCAGTAAAAGGGGGGTTTTTTAAACGTGCTATGGTACAAGATATGCACCAGAGGTGTGTACCAAAACTATGTTAAGATAGACAAAAGAATATTATTTGAAGTGAAATGGATTAAATTTTGCAAAGAAAGCTACACAGGAACTCACTATTTGTGTGGCTTTATGCAAGGTTTCCATACATACAGGCAAAATGAGATTGTAGCAAGGTGAGTGTCACTCATTACTCACAAGACGAAATGGCCTCAAGTTGCACCAGGGGAGGTTTATATCAGGTATTAGGAAAAATTTCTTCCCAGAAAAAGTTGTCATGCAGACTGTTCAGGGCAGTGGTTGAGTTACCATCCCTGGAGATGGGAAGTGGCACTTAAGGACATGATTAAATGGTGGACTTGAAAAAAAGTAAAAGTATATATAACAGCAAGGGCCAAAAACTTAAAGCCTTCACAAAGCTGTTTGGAAATGATCCATCTTTGTTTGCAAACTAAGGTGCAGAAGTCTTTCATTAGATCTCAGAATCTCATTATCACCCACATTGCAAAGTGGATATTTAAAAGCCTTCATTAAACATTCAAGTTTGAGTATTTTAAATTTGGGCATTAAGATCTGAATTTTCTGGATACAAAGCATTGTTTAGTCCTAGTCATTTCATATAAAAATAGTAGATAGCATTATAGATCAAATGCATACTTTGGAAATAGATAAATACAAAAAATGTATATTTTTTAGTGTAAAGCCTGTTCTGGTTTCACACATTAAAAAAAAGTTGTTTTACACATCTTTTAAAATTCAAAAGTCTAATTAAAACTAAAAGTCAAGTAGAATTTTTTTGAGAGCAAATATATTATATTTGTGATTAATCTTATATATATATTTTCAATGCTTTTTCTTTAAATGTTTTATGAAAAATATGATCTAGATTTTTAAAACAGTTTTTAAATACCAGTTAATTTAGGACCATCCCTATATTTCTGGAAGTCAGAATATATTCAGCATGAATTGGAACATAATCAAAATATTCTGGTTTTACTCATTTACTCTCCCCTTGGTATTTACAGTGTTATTTAAACCTATATTTCATGTTCTCTAGACTGGTGGCCATGGTGTATTTGGTGAAATGTCAATAGTGGAACTACGTGAACGCCTCGCCCTACTCAAGGAAGCACAGAAGGCAGCAGAGGAAGGAAAGAGAGACCAGATAATTCATGAAAAACAAGCTAAGGAACAACTTATTCTAGACAAACTGGACCAGATTTCCCAATTCAGAGCAGAACTTGGACGAGCAGCTGCTTTAAAGTCAGTATAAAACAGCATGTGACATTTAAAACATTGCAACTTCGTTAATATTTTGCCAGCCCTCGAGGAGAACAAGTAGAGAGCAAAATACAGCCCTTTTATAAATCAGTAAGACTTCTGTCAAGGATTACACTGGGGCCAGGATTTCCTTTTAGTTCTTGAAAATAATTTTCATCAGATTTAACAAATCTTTTTCATCATTTATGGTTGAAGACACTCTGTAGGCTAGTGTTGACAGTATTGCCCCAGGATTCAGAGCCAGTAATATATATTTAGAAAGAAGTTTTGCCTTTCTTCTGTTCCTTTTCAGCTAATCAGAACTAATTTGATGTTATTAGAATCATTCTAGCTTGCCACTTAAAGTTGTTTCTCATTCTCATCTAAACCAATATTAGGGCTGTAGTTTTCTTCCTTGAAGTTCATCTGTAATGTGAAATGGAAGGTTTTATTCTAGAAATTAAAAATATTTTAGGAAGAAGATTTTGTGATAGCAATATTAAGTTATAAATTAAATACATTACAGCATTAGATCAAAAAGGAAATTCTTTGCTTACAGACTCTCTGATCAAATTCTGCATTCATTATTAATATTTATTATTAATTATCATATTTATTAATCACTGTTATAAAGGATCCATAACACTCATAGATGCTTCACATATGCAGGAGACAGGTCCCTTCCACAAAGGTTTTAAAATCTAAGTTAAAGCTGTTTACAAATAAAGCTGAGCAGGAAGAAAGCCTGTGTAAAAGTATACAACATGGCACACCTCTTGATCTTATACCATTTTTACTGCATCTTAAATATTTGCCACTGTTTTCTTTCAAATTGTCTTTCATCTTTTTCCTTTTGTGGCTTTGAGAGGTAAGCCTTGTCTTGCCACACTTATTTTGCAAATGATGTTCAGACAGACATTCAGAAGACATATTCTATCAGACTACAAACACATGTTTTTAGACATGTCTAGATTCGTGTTTATTGCCAAAGATGGCTTCTCAGAATTCAATTCATGGTATTAATTTATCATCCAGTTCTACACCTCAGTTACAGAAGGCAGTATTGGTGTATTCCTTTAACTAGTTTTCACTAGTCTCAGCTCTAATTTGGTTTGTTGCTGATAGTTAATCTCCAAAGACTGGGGTTTTACTATGTTAGTACTTAAGAAGATAGTTTAATGTATTTAATGAATCAACAACTGCAGCTGCAGTGGATTGACTGCACAGATCAGTGACCTTTTCTATGGCATGTATCAAGAAAAGATTTTAAGACTGAAATGGAGCTGGAGCTGGAAATATACTCTTGTTGCTAAACACCCAGTATTGTGAAAGCCTGTGGGAGCAACTCCAGCCACTGCTTTCCACTAGAGGTGCAAAATAAGCATTAAGAACTTGTGTACTACATAAAACCTGTTTCACTAGTACCTGCTTAAAGAATCATCTGTTTTGCTAGATGTGCAGTCTGTGAATTTTGTATAGGGCTGGGTTCCTTTAAACTAGACTCTTTGGCTTAATTCAGAACTAAAGCTGTTCTGATCCCGAAATAAGCTGTGCTTGAATGAGAAGCTTTGATTCACTTTTTGTTCTGTCATTTGAAATGTTTTTTAGAACAGACCAGCATGCCAAAAATAGTGGAATCCAAATTAAATTATACACTAAATTTCAAGCTTCTGAATCAATCAGTCAATCTGGTCAGATTCTTGATAAGTTATACAGTAATTTTAATGGAGCCCTGTTTGCTTTCTAAATAAAGAGATATAAGGTTTCATTATACATGTTAGAAGACATTTTCCTTTCATGGTTCCTAGGCAATGTAACTTGGAAGTAACTCCTATAAAAAGGCATCATCACAGTATACCAAAAATGCTGTTCTTTGGGAGTGTATTTCATGCATTTTCATCCAGAATCCAAATCTCTGGTGTTATTTCTGTTAACACAGAAACATGGCATGCTGGCCATGGCATTTACAAATGCTAGACACTTTCATGCAGTTTTTATTTCTCTCTATAGAAACTATGGACTTTGTGTATTAAACCTTATTTGCAGATCTTGAATCCTGAAATACCTCTCAAATCAGTGTGAGTGATTAATTGTTTGGGTTCTATTCTTGATACGTTGCACAGGAGATGTAAAAAGCTAATTTTTATGTTTACAGAACTGATTCATCATTATAGGGATAGAATAGCAAATCTTACCAATGGTCCTCATAAGTTAGCCTTATGCATCAATATAAAATTACGTGTTATTTCTTAAACTGCATTATGTTGAAGGCTACTGCTAATCAGCTAAAGTATGGCAGCTAAACTCTGCTAAACAAACCTGCTTTAGTGACAGCTGGAGTTGAATCAGGTCCCTACCAAGCAGGTTCCTTTCAATATCATTTACAGACATACATCAACACAGAAGAAGCACATTGTGCAAGCATATAATGAGCTATATTAAACAAAATAGGAAACAGAACATGAAAAAATTACAGAGGCATTGGCCTTTAATAGACTGCAAGCTGTGACATCTATCACAGCAGTGGCTTTGTGAGTGCTTGCAGGATGGTATATATGCAGGACGTCCCTTTAATTGCTAAAATTTTACACAGTTTGAAAATCAGCACTGTCATTTGAAGTGGACAAGCAAGTCTGTTCTCAGCTTTCAAACTCGAGCAGCAGCAGATTTGTGTGTGTTTGACTACATGCTAATGTACTCAAGTTACATGCCTGTGTACTTAAGATACAATTCCCTTCCATTCCACTGAGGGACATCTATTACTGCAAGCAATCTAATGCCCTAAGAACCACACAATAGATCAAACCAGTCGGTTTGAGGCTCCCTCCATCCACATTATCTGTGGTTTGGGGGCGGGGGGGGCTACTTTTTGTTGGACTCCAAGTCTGGGACTGCAAGCTCTCACCATTCACGTGCTTTAAAGCTGTCAGAGGAGACTGGCACTAATCCTCCTTGACTTCCTTGTACATGAGGAAGATGTACAGACTCCCACCAGCTCAAAAGTTCCCCACCTCCCCATCTCACCCTGTGGTAATGGTGTAGCACGCTGGGCTCTCAGCACTGGATTACAAATTATGGGGTGTTGGCCAAGATGGCAAAGCACTCCTTTCTCTCCCTGCCACTGCCAGTGCTCAAACCCCTCCCTGCAAGGGGCATTGACCACACACACTGAGAGGAGTGTACCCCTCTCTCTTGGCCTGAACTGGGGAAGGGTGGGCATAGTGTGAAAGCAGTCAGAGGAGGAAAAGGAGGGGAAGGAGAAGAAGACAGAGGAGGAGGAGAAGGAGGTAATGAGTTCTTCGCGATCATGAAACAGAAGGGGGAAATTTATCAGTAATGATGGATCAGAAATATGAAGATGTGAAGAGAGGCTATAAACAAAACAAAGCCAGGCTTTTCTCAGTGGTGACCATTGAGAGGACAAGAGAAGTATCAGGGAGCACTTTTTATTGTGAAGATGACCAAGCATTGACCCAGGTTTTCCAAAGAGGTTGTGGAGTCTTCATCCTTGGAGATGTTCAAAAGCCATCTGGACACAGACCTGGGCAACCAGCTCAAGGTGGCTCTGCTTAAGCAGATGGGGGTGGTCAACATGACCCCCAGAGGTCCCTTCCAGTCACAGCCATTCTGTGATTCAGTGACTGAACTTTGATTATGCAGCTTCAGAATTTTTGCTTCAAATGAGGAAAACACTGTTATGAATAACAATCACTTCCCCACCTAAAATCAGGTGCTTAATAAGTTAATTGTTTTGGGAGTCAGATTTTGAGTGCTTAAATCACTCACATTCGTACAAAACAGTAATCAGTCTAATAGTGTAGTGTTCTTAAATGTCAAAATAGTGACAGCCTTAACAGTGAACTGGTAACAGTTAGATACATCCACTTTGCTAACTGCAGTAACTTAGAATTATATGGTGCAGGACAGAAAGAGGCAAGGTACTGTGAAGTACAGACAGCCCTAGTCACTGAGACTATGAGGAAATAAAAATTGATTATTGCACTATAAGCAATTCTGCTTTTAAAAAAATATTTGTGTTTATTGCATAAGACTCCACTTTGTAAGGTGAGCTTATAAATACAGTCCTAGCTGCTTGGTATTTTGGTGCCTAGAATGGTCAAGTGGTCATTTTTACTCCACCTCCTACAAGTATTGAGTCAGTTAAGAGCTGTCATGTATCTATCTCTTTATCCTTTTGATGCAAAGCTGGAGTTTGAAAATGTAAATGAAGAGCCAAATATAGATTATAGGAGGAAACCTCTGTGCAAATCTTCAAATTCCCCAACTTTTTAAATATAGCTGAGAAGAATTTTCATAAATTATCACATAATTTTCTATTGATCTGGAGAGGATTTTTCTATGTACTAGCCCATTCTGACTGGCTGTTACCTTACTTCCTTAGGAAATACATGATATGAGGTGACAGAGATCATAAGAGATTTTTCTATCCTGAGTCCTCAAAGTTCTCAACTGACCACAGAAAACCAGAATTTTAAAATTTCTTTTTTCATTCATTGCACCCTTGGAGTTTCTGTTATGATATGGTGTGGCATCTGAAAATCTATGGGATTGGCAGCTTTTTGAAATAGTGTAGATGCCTAGCACAAGACTATGTGTAGAAGAGGAATGAATAATACTCTGGGGATAAGCAACTATTTACAATGTTAATACAGAAGCAGCTGCTGCTGCTTCATGATGTTAAATCTCTTGCTATATTTCCTTTAATTGTGTTTACAAGGATCTGGATTTGCATGTAAGAAAAAGTTTTGTTGTTTATTCCCACTGACAAGATTTAATCAAGTGTTTACTTAAAGCCTTACTGTTATATTCTCCTATATCCTTTGGAATGAAATGCCTTGATACAGTGCAAATAGAAATAAATCATGTCCTCAATTAGATTGATAGTACACAATTTTTAGACTTACAGTATAGTGTTAAAAATTAATCTCAGTGTAGCAGAGCATATCACAGTCTTAAAGAGGACAAGGAAATGTTATCCTAACCAGATAGCCTGATACAAGGAGTAGAAAGGTTCAGGAAGTGTCTCAGAAAAGCAATTGGAAATGAGAAGCCAAGCTTAACTGTGTCCCTTATTTAGAGTTCACAGTCACATTTCAGAATGTAACACAGGTCATATTTCCCCTTCATCCAGATCCTGAGGATTTGGGGACCTCTAGTCTGGAATGGTTGCACTGAAGAAAACCTGCTGTCACAGAGAGTTTGCTATAAGCAAAGATAAAGCTAACAAGGCAGGCAAAAGCCATCTCTCCTAAGATGAAAGAAGTGTTTGGATCCTTGGATTCTTGATACAGACACTTTTTAAAGGCACATTGCTGGGTTTAGCATCAGAAGGAAGTTCTTCCTTCTTCCCCATCTGTCAGCTTCTTGAGAAGAGCATGTCTTGTACTGAAAACACCCAAGATGTAAGGAAAGAGTTCAGTTGTAAAACATTTCTTTTCAGAAGGCAACTTCTCTGTGAAACTAGTCCTGCCACTGACAGAATGACAGCTACAGAATCAGCTGGACAGTGCCCTGGTGCACTCTGCTCTGGGTCATTTAGCATCTTTATTTGGTTTCCAATAAAAGCAATTGTAGTGTTGCACCACTGCAACATAAAAAGACCTTTTATAAAACTGTCCTTGCCAGCTGCACCTAGCAGATCTAACATGGCTATACAATTGTGTACATTCCTTGGAGGATCTGACACTTCCTTTAGCTCTCAATTTGGCCAGAGAATCACAGCTGCTCATGACATAATATTAACTCTACTGTTTGATCTTACTAAGCCAAATTCGAGGGCAATGTTGAATAAAAGAGAAAGTTGGATATTGAGTCACTATGTAACATGGTGTAACCTACATGGAGAAGTTGTAAGTAAATTGTGTCAATTGGGTGGAAATATGAAAAACCAGAGAACAGAAAACTGGCTACAATAGAAGGGGAGGGGAGGAAAGGAAGACTATCCAAGCACATGCTGCTATCAATTTATGCTCACCCAGAGCAACTAACCTTAATTAATACATCACCATCCCATTGATTCTGCATCTGGGCATTGGGATTACACAGAAAAGAATATCTTTTATTTGCCAAGAAATACAGCAATCAAGATGAATACTAATGATCATATAAGGAAAACTCCATAGTTTGCACAAGCAAAGAGCTGCAGTATTATCCCAGGTTTTGCACATTTTTTTTTCTAAATAATGTCATGTCAGGCTTGAAATACTTCAGATATTGTCATCATGGCATCCTGTGGGGAAAAAAAATGGTTCTATACAGTTTAGTAATGCTGTTCTATAAACAACAAGAGGCAAGTTGTGAGTACCACATGCAAGTTATATGATTTAAATCTGTTTAGAGTCTAACTGGTTCTCAGAAGCAAGAGCAAATTCATTATTACCAAGGTAATATATTCTCAGAGGGACTTAGTCTGTGGGATGATATTATTTTACTTTCTCATTGTTTCTTTTTGACTTTTCAGACAAGAAGAAAAGAAAAAGTCCCAGTCTGGTGAAAGGCCCATGAAAGATGACCGCATTTTAAACCTGCAGAAGAAGATTGCAGAAAAAACAATGGAGCGTAAAAAGCAAGCTGGACTCCTAAAGATTATCCCCCAGAAAACCAGAATCGTGTCAAGCAAGGTCTGGTTATTACGTAAGGAGAGAAGCTCTGCAATAGTCCTGCTGTTCACAGACCTTTGCTCAACTGCCAGCACTGGCAAGGGGCAGAGGCAGATGGTGCCATCCATGGCTGGCAATAGCAACACCCTGCCTCCTGCACAGGCACAATTTCTCCAGCCGTGGCCTTGACCTCACCTTCTTGTCACACGTTCTGCTGTCACAGAGCAGGGCTCACCCCTTCAACACCTGCCTTCCCACTCTTAGCACCACACACTCATCCCATCAAGACAGCACCTTACCCTGTCTCCAACCCTTGTCTTTCCCAGCTTCCTATCACACACATCCCATCACACCCGGCTGGGATGCTCACCCCCTCTCTCAGCCAAGGCATGTTAGAGTTTATCACTCCCATGGTTTTCTGGAGAGTTGCAGCAGTGTTTAAGTCATCTTAAACTGGGCAACCCACTCGGGTTACCTTTCTATTCATCATGCCAAGTTTGATGTTAACAAGTTTCCCAATTATGTTGGCAAACAAACCATGTTGTCAGACAGCAGCATTGTCAAGTAGAAATTCAGTGTATTCTCTAAAGGGAACCACCTGCAGTCTGATCATCTCTGTGTATTTCCTGCAGGATTCTTTGCAATGGAACCATTGGAAAGAACTGGAAGAGAGTCGGGAAAGACAGTTCAGAATCCTTCAGCATGGCTTCATGGACAGAGAAGCAGCTCAGAAAAGGGCTGCCATTATGGCAGCAAGAAGTGGAGCCAAAGCCTGTGTACTGCACTCTGATCTAAAATAAAATACATTTGGAACAAATTCAGGCCTGCTGGAAATAGCCCAGTGTACCTGTTTACTACAAGGTTGAGTTTTATTCTTTATTTCACCTTTACAGTATGATCAGAAAAATGTGGGTCTTACAGGCACAATAGAATAAAAATGGATGGGGGGTGTAATATAATTTAATTTTTTATGTCCTTTTATAATGATATAATGATTAATTATATTATGATTTTTTCCTGCTAGAACCAAAAGCTTTAAGAAACTGAAACTTTATCATCAGAGCTCCTACAGCATAACAGCAAATATCTGGATAAGAATGTAGAGACCTGTATTTCTGGTTTTGTATGCTATGCCATGGTTTGCTACACTCATTTTCCCAAAAGAACAAAAATGAGGGCAAACCCCAAGGAACATTTGTTTACATATGCATCTTTTCACAAGGCATGGTCAGCCCAAATTCCTAACACGTCTTCTTACATGGCAGTAACTATGTAAGAGGATCATCAGTTTCAACACTGTTTTAGAGGATGAGGGGGAAAACTGTTTAGAAGGTTTAGATGATGTGAAAGCCTCCAGGAGCCAGAGTCTAGATTCAGTGACCCAGGCAGACCATCCCTCTATTTGGAGATGTAAATCTCTTCAGTCTTTAAACAGTGGAAGGAAAACATAACATTGATCTCTTTAGGGAGCTGCTTCCAGAAAAAGTAAAAATTCTGTTACTCACCTAGAAGATAATTTGCCCTCTATGACAATTTCTATACTGTGTAAAACAGCCTTTAAATCACAAAACTTATCCAGGCACAAAGCCAAGGAGGATATAAATTGGAATTAAAATCTGCCCAGCAGTAAGACTATGTAATGTATTTCTGTTTTAACTCAATGCCAGTTACTAAGTGTTTAATTATGGCTATTGCAAATATTTAAATTGAAGGATACTGTCACTAGCATTAGAGTCAGGCAGCTGCTTCTAATGCTCTCACAACAGTGCATTTCTCACTTTATTGAAGGAGGTCTAATGGAATTCTTTTGTTGCCATCTAGCTGTGAAGATCACTTCCACAACTCACAAGTTGATAAAATCTGCTGTATTTTTCACTCCAAGTAAATGCTGTAGTAGTCTACAAAGGCAGTGCAGGTAGGGTTTATGCTCTATAGCAAGAGTTAAGG
Organism: Orthonyx spaldingii; assembly: GCA_013397795.1. Taxonomy (NCBI): domain Eukaryota; kingdom Metazoa; phylum Chordata; class Aves; order Passeriformes; family Orthonychidae; genus Orthonyx; species Orthonyx spaldingii. The sequence goes on from VZTJ01004884.1 coordinate 2,133,332, forward strand.
AACACAGGAGAGTGAAAAGAATGAATCACAGGAGTAGAACTACATAGAAGAGGGAACTAGGATGCCATGTCTAGTAGGGTATTGTAATACCTTTAAATGACAAACCCTTGGTGGCAGTTAGTTTGTGTTCCTTTGTGGTTGTTCAGCATTCTTTTGCACTTTGCATTCTGTACTCCAGAGCAACAAAGCTAAGTGGTGACTCTAACACCTCGATTTTCCAGAAGCCAGCAATTAACAGCTGACACTCATATTGGTCTAGGATATTGCATGGCTGAACAGTTCTTCTTGAACTTTTTCATAGGGATTTAAAAAAGAAAAATAAAAGCATGATTAAGCAGATATGGAAGTCGTGGAAATTTCAAAACCCCATCATAGTGCAGGCTTCTTCCCCTGTGATTTTGGACCAAGTTTTCAAAATTCTTACTGAATTGCAATCAAGCTGATTCAGAATTATTTCCTTCTCCATATTTTCCTTGCTCTCAAATGAAAGGACTGAGGAATAGAGGAATCTCAATAATCTAGACATGGAATTTTTGCCTTCAGAGGTCACAAGTAGCCCTATTGCTACTTTGGGATCTGATGCATAAAGTCATCTTCAGAATCAACGTTTTGAGGAATGTAGAAGGATGTGTTTTGAACAAAATACTGAAATATCCATATATTGGTATTTTTTTATCAATATAGCCTATTGATTTTTCAGTGATGGCAGGTCTTGCAACAGAATATGCAGAATAACATAAAAATTACCACCTTCCTCCTGACAGATGTGTATAAGGCTGGACACAGCAGATTCTATCCAGAACCACTCTGTCCCAGCAATTCTCTAGCATTCCTGTGTGGTACACAGAAACCTGAGGTGAGCCAGTGCAGAGCCATCAAAGGTCTGGTGGGACTTGTTAGCCTGGTGTTACAAAAGCAGCTGCAATGCCACTGGAGCCAGGTGAGCAGCGAAGCCACACAGCTCACTCAGACTTGCTGCCTCAGCTGGTGTCTGAGCCAGGGACCATCCGCCACCTGTTCAGCCACACACAGATAATTGAGTGAGCAATGCCTCTACACTTGCTTCATGGAAACACAGGTGGATGAATAACTCATGATTCACTCATTTACACATTTGTTACACCATTTGCAGCCAAGGAGAGGAGCCTGAGTGAACAAGGTTGACTCTGAAATCATCCATCAAAACAGAGTAACAAAATCAGAGGTTGCATCTGTCTGATCGTAGTGACAGACTCATAGGGAAACATTTATAGTGCTGGAAGCTGCACATTCCAGAGATCTCTCATTTCAGCACAAACAACCAGACTACAGAAGCCTTCATGTGCCACTGCAGTGTAAGGAGGTGTAACAAAACCCAGCTTACCTGAGGAAGACCAAAGGGTTTTGCCATGTGACAGGCACTGGACACAGGGTGCTCCCCACTCATGTAACACAGTCACTGCTGGGTGGCTTTGGCTCCCTCTTCCACATCAGCCTCAGGAACCAGGGAAACCACGTGCTCGGTGACTGCCATGCCAGGTAATCCCACCTGCCCTAGAGAACACAGATGTTTTATTATTTGAATGAAATTAAAGACACAGAAATGGTTATGTTGGGATGGCAAGGAAAAAAAGTACCTAATACAAATCTCCAGCACTCCTCACCCATAGCAGAAGGGAAGACAAGTCACCAGGGAAAGCTACCAGTTCATCTAGAAACAGCCCAATTGCCAGGCACAGGGCAGTAAGAATCCACAGAAGGACAGATGATCATTGCACTAAGATAAAGCTGTTGGGGAAAACCCTTTCTGATTTTCAGGTGAGGGCCTTGAAACACCTCTGCAAATATTTATGAGTTAGACATTGGGTCTGGGGTAATTGTTTCATGGGTAGCAGGTAACAATCTCCCACATTGATGGCTCTGATGAATTTTGCTCAGTCTTTTGGAAACACACTGAGAAAAATAATTTCTTCACAGAAAAGGTGATTTGCCATTGGAATGGACTGACCAGGGGGATGGTGGACTTACCATCCCTGGAGGTGTTTAAGGAAGGACTGGACATGGCCACGGTCTTGTCAGCGAAAATCAAGAATAGAACTCCTTAACACAGCACCAGATGCACAGGGGGTAACTCGGCCTAAGGTGCATGCCTGGCTCAAGATGATACATGTGTTTGTTAGCCAGGGATCACAGAATCACAGAATATGCTGAGTCGGAAGGGACCCATAGGGATCATTGAATCCAACTCCTGGCCCTGCAAAGGACCATCCCCAAAAATCACATCATGTGATTCTCCTGAGAGCATTGTCCAAACACTCCTTGAGCTCTGTCAGGCTTGG
>VZTJ01004884.1:2136933-2177038 GCA_013397795.1 Orthonyx spaldingii
GAAAGGGAAGCGGAAGGGGAAGCAGCCGTTCCCCGCCGCAGTGGGGGGAGCGGAGGAGATGCGGCCGTTCCTGCCGGTGCGCGGGGCTGGGCCGGCGCCGCCCCCGCTCCGGCCTGAGAACGGTGCCCGAGCCCTTTCCTCGGGTGCGGCCCCGTCCGAGGGGCTCCCCCGCAGCCCCCGCCGAGAGCCGCGTGGCGGGTCCTCCCTCCCCGGCCCGGCCGGCTGCTCCGGGGCCGGCCCTGCCGCTCCTGCCCTGCCCTGACCGGCGGCCGCGGCACCGAGGTGCGGGCACGGCTGGGCTGCCGCCGCTCCTGCCCCGTCGCCGCTCCTGCCCCGTCCCCCCGGGAGGACGGGTCTCTTCTCCGGAGGAACAGCCGGGGCTCGGTGGATGTAGCTGCGTGAAGTTGTCGCTCTCCCCTCCCATTTTGTGTGACAGCAGGAGTGGGGGGAATGCGCCTCTCCTACCTCAGCCCGCACCTGCAGTTCATTACAGGATGTGGAAAGACTCAACTATGGGTTTTTTGCTTTCTTCTGTATTTGGTTTTTGGGACTATTGAAAGTGAGTTGTGGCGTCTCTCAGAGAAACTTCTCAGAGAAACTGGCCGGTGTCCGTTTCTCTCTGCTGTGTCTGAAATAGGACATATGGCCGATGAAAAGGTTTAGTGTGTTGTTTTGTTCTCTGGGCGGTTTTTTAGCTTTTTTAGTTGTTTTTGGAACTGTTCTGAGTTTTTTAGGTTGTTCATGAACATGTCATATTTGTCTGTAGATGTAGCTGCCTGCTTACAGCAGGCAGACTGGTGTATCTCTGTGGTAAGCTGGTTATCTCTCATCTTTATTCTTTTTATGGTGCCTCTCACCAAGCTCTTTTAGTATGGGAACGTTTTACCTAATTTGGGTAACCCAGACTCAGTTTCTTTTTTCGCTGAAGTTGGTGTGCATTTGAGAAAATGAGAGCATCTTTAAAAGTGCTGGAAAAACAGGATAGGAAGCTTTAAAAGAGTAAAAGATTAGTGTTCTCTGTGGTAAAAAAAAAAAATTGAGACTAGCACTTTGTGACTTGTATGTGCATCTTCTGAGGACAAAAATCTTGTTATGCAGATGTATCTTTGATTCAGTGTTTCCTGTTGTTAGGGGTGCAATGAGATCTGGAGTAGAAATGAGAAGCAAAGTCTTAAAGGCATGGGATATCACATTTTGACAAATTCAACATGTAATGGTCTTGTCAGCTCTGCCTTGCACATTCCCAGTGTTTGGATTGACATTATTGGTTTCTTTAAGTAGGGACTGCAGTGTGTTTGTCATGTTTAGGATGAATATGAACTTCAGTCTTGTTTGTATTAGTGAGACACAGGGAAAATTTTTATCTCTTGCTTCAGACAATTTGCCTCTATTTTCATGCAGAAGACCAAGACTTTGTTTTGAGAGTGATGCAAGAAACGTTTTCAGTATTCTGGAGAATCAATATATTTTTGAGTGGCAATTCAAACGTGTTTAATTAGCTTAGCTTGAACTTGGTGAAAATGTTAACTTTTTTGTAGAGGAAAAAAGAAGAGACTGAAATGATGAATAGCAGTAGTTACCACTCCTAGTGTAAACATTCGTAGTCTGAATAGCTTGCCCATCTTTTTTCTCAAGTACAGAGAGAAGTTGGTAGTTGTAGTCTTTGAAAGGCTGTTTGCTATGAGATCAACACTGCTTAGGAACCATAACTGCATGTGCAGAGCTCTGTGTATGGCAGGAAGAGGAGTGGCCTTTTCTGGTACTGTACCATCCTGCAGTGAAGCAATAAAAAGTCTGTAAAAGTTAAAAGTATTTATTGGCTTGCTAAGTTCTTGCACAAAGAAAAGTCTTTTTTAAAAGTTGTAATTTTGGAATTTTGAATTGATGTCTGAATGCATCTTGCTCTAAGTCTCACAGATAACCAGCTAAAGCTGTGAATGGGGTCACTGGATGTCTGTGGGTTGAGGGAAGGAGGTTGCTGCACTAACTCCTTGTGTTATCCACTCCTGGAGTCCTAGTGCTGGAGTCGTAGTGACTGCTACAAGAGGAGCCTTACAGGCCTTATCATTTAACTTGGGCTGTCCAGTCCTGTGTAACAAATTTTGTTATGAAATTCAGTGGTCCTGCAGTTTTGAAGATTTTTAAGGAATTCTCCCTGAAGAGTGTATCCCTTAATGTGCAATGTGTTAATGTGTTAACAGGAACACACCTCTGTTCCTGTACATCACTAAACTTGATCTGTGGTATATTTAAGGAAGTAAGTTCTGCTTTGTTTTCAGAATGTTTGGGCAGTTGATGTTCAGTGAGGTCTCCCAGGTAAGCCAATAACATGGGAAGCTATAGTCCCACAGAAGAGGTTTGTTCTTACAAAACGAAAATGTTGCTGGATCATAAGATTCCTTCCACAGTCTTAATAAATTCCAGCAGTCTGATTTTCTTAGTAAACATGACTCTCCTGAGATGAGTCATATTCATACTGATGAACCTGCCTGTGACGATTTATTTTGAGGTGGTTTTATAGTGATGAGCTTCCCTGTGGGCATCTGTTCTCAGCTTAATTCTTCAGAAGCAGCTTCTGAAGAGGTTGAGATTTGAGCCATTGGCAGCTGGAACATTTGTGCCTTGTACCTACTCTCTGTGTTAATTATAAAGAAAGCCAGTTGTCAATGTTCTAAGGTTTTGAAAATTAAACCACTTAAATAGCAACAGTGTGCTCTGTCACTTAGCTCAAAAGGTGCTTCTGTCCTCTACTGCAAGTTGAGGGCTGACACTAGATCCTCTGAGACATTTCATAGTAATCCTGTAAAAAAACTGTTTCTTGGTATCTGGGTAAAGAAGTGTGTGAGTATTTAAAGTGGATGGGATGGTCTTAACAGTCTTCTATTGTGTTACTTCAGTTTTCACCATAACTTTAAAATTCAAGTTGGTTGGCTGGCTTCATTTTTTCTTCTGTTGCAGCTCTTCTTTGGCATTTAAGTCACTTGTAGCCAAAGCGAATCTGTGCAACATTTTTTGTTTGGAGTCATCACCGCTGGTCCGCCTGCGTTTTTAACCCTTTCTAAACATACTTGGTCAGGAAACCATTGCACTGGGTTGTATTCAGGGTTAAGTCTGAAAAGCACCAGATCTTGTGAAACCTTCTGGGTGTTTTACATTCAGACCCGTGCTGCCTCATGAATACAATAGGCTTATTTTTTGCTGTCTTTCAGCAGTGCAGATATGTCAACGTATCAGGTTGTTCTGAAAGGTTCTATTAAAAACAGCTCTAACAACTTGTAATTTAAAACAAGCTTATATAAAGTTCATTTCTTTATATTTCTCAGGTGTGTGCACCAGCAAACGTTTTCCAGCTTTTTAATGTCCAGGTATTTTTTCCAATTCAGTATCTGAGGAGAATCAAGGAAAATGTCTCTTGACTTTCTTGATGAAATAAAACTTATAAAGAATCTAATGGCCTAATTTCTTATTATACCTCATGTGTTGCTCGCTCTTGTTCATCTTCCTGTGTGCAGAAAACTGCTTTACCTGATTAATTTTTCATTTCATTTGTAGCTGGTCAGTGAGGGTGATAACTTGTCTTGAAGCAATTATTTTGAAAGAGCAGATGTGTAAGGTTTAGAGATGGTTCTCTCCCTTGTCCCCATCCCTTATCCCTTGTGCTGTGACTCCTCCTTCCCCTCTGTCTTCCCTTGGTCTCCTAAAGCCTCCAAACCCACGAATAATAATCATATGGAACTAGGAACTTGTATAGCACTTAGAAAATGTGCTCACACAACAGTCTCTCTGTTCTTTTGGTTTTTGTTTGGTTGTTTTTTTGTATGAGTGCACCACTAGGCATGGTCTTGTTTTAAGAGTTCTTGCCCCCTATCCCAGTAACTCAATAAAGTGAGTAAAACAGGATCTTCCCAAGAATGCTGGTAAGGCTCACAGAGAAGCTTTCTTTCTTAGCAAGTGAAATGACATCTAGACCTTAAGAACAGTGGGGTGAAGTGTTCAGAGGGAATTCGCATTACCTGGACACAAAATGTTATGGAAATGATTGCATAGGGGAGTCCTGCATTGGAAGCAAGAGACTGGAGTCAGTCTGCCTTGTCTGATAGCAGCCTCTGAGCTTGAGTCTTCAACATCCTAGGTGACAACATAAGACTATTTCTGATCTACCAGAAAAACTGAACTTGTCAGTGTAGATTCCTAAAAAAAAATTGGGACAGGGTGTTACACATAACAGTTCCAAAAAAGAGATCTGTTGTGCCTGTGGACTCACTGATCATTAAGTCTGGCATGTGTGGTTCAACTGGAGGTGGAAAAAAGGCATACTGACTTTCATTTTGGCTTTTGTGCCAGTTTTTAAATGAAAAAATGTGAGAAAATTGATGAGTGGTATATTGTATTGCTTAAAACCGTACATAAAATATATTTTTTGGCTTAGTAGTGAGTACCAAATTCAGTGTAAGCAGTTTTCTCAAGCCTGTTTTGTTTTAATTATGTCACAGTTCAGTGTTAATGAGTCTCAAGAAAGTGATTTAAGAAATGCAGTTAAGTTGAAGCAGAAGAAGATCAATCAGGTTACTTTTCATTGAAGGCTAGGATTGACTACCAGTGCTGTCCCATCCCACTGCATATTCACAGGTTTCCTCATCTGGGAGTAGGCTACAGCATATGGCCTTTGTGGCAAAAATCAGTCAGCTCTGGACGACAGTTTAGCAGTTCTTGTTGAAGTTGTTGTTTTCCTGGTCCCTCCACTGTCCCCTCACGTCCAGCCCCAGCCCCAGCCCCACGCTGTGCTGGACATGTGGTCACTGTACCACAGCCAGGCTCCAGGGTGGGACCTTCAGCACCCTGTCAGAGCTGCCTTTGAGCTTTTCACCTCTCCCCTGGCAGGTAGCTGGGTGTGCACATGTGCAGGTAACAGAGCAGCTACAGTGAACTCGTATTCTGAAACTGAAATTTTTCTGCTGCACTTGCTTTCGATTCCTCTCCAGCTGTTTGGCTCCCAGCTGTTGGAATCTGGAGATGGGTTGCAGAAGAGAGTTTGCTCATCTGGAGTTTTAGGTTCTCTCAAGACGGCTGCTTGAGACACAATTCCCACTGGTTCCTGCCCCCAGACAGTGCCTGGAGCATCCATCAGTTGCTTTTCATTTCAGGGTCTTTGGGATTTCTTGATATTCCACTAGTTCACTGTCAGACTCACTTATTGAGGTGTTTAGTTGATGGGTGAGAATGGCTGAGGCTTCAGGCCCAGCTACAGGTGCCTGAGGCTCACACACTGAACTTGGGGACTTCCCTCCCCTCTGGGAGAAATGTGGCTCAGGAATGGGAATCTGGGAGGGGGGGTGTTGGAGAGTACAAGCAGTGCAGAGAGGTAACCTTCTCTCTTCTCTTTGACAGGTTTGGGAGAACATTGTCCTCTGACCCTCAGAAAGCTGGAGTTTTTATCAGTGAGCTACCTAAAGGAATCTAAGCAAATTATAGCTGTAGCTTCCTTGCCATTACTTTTTTGGTGTTTGTACCTCTTTTTCAGTGGTTTTAGATCAAGAAACACTATGAGCACAGTAAGTATTTTACTACTCAATGCAAACCTGATTCTTGAAACATGTTTTCCATTGTACTTCTGCAAACCATTTTAACAGTTTGTAGCTAATACACAATGAGTATATTGAATTTTTCATCACTCTAGGTGCTAGTAGTAGTTCAGAAATGGTCACAATGTGAGCAAAACCTGGTAACTTGTGAACTAGTTTCTCATTTGCAAACCATCATGATAGGTTTTTCTTAGTGAGCCAGCTGGTAAAGATCTGGATCTGGGGTGATGTTTTTTCCTTGCTGCTGTCGGTTCAGGTAGGAATAACCCATACCACCATTTGATGAATATTACACCCATTCCAGGAGTGTTTTCTGTATCCTTGTGTGCTTTCATTGGTGCTGCAAAATTGAGGCCTGTGTTCATACTGAGCTCACAGAGAAAATGCTAAGTGTTTGTTCTCTCTTAGACTCAACGGAAGCGCCGTGGAGGAGCAGTTAATTCTAGGCAAGCTCGAAAAAGAAACAGGCTCATGGCTTCCACTGCTGAAATGGCTTCAGAAGCAGAGCCAATAGAGCTTGAAGAAAGTGGTAAGCTTTCTTAAGAGCAGAAACTCCTCCTGAAGGGTTTGGGTCCAACTGAACATGTGTTTTTGCCAGTTTCTGGGCCATTTACTGGAGAAGAGGAGAAACCTGATTTTAGGAAGTGCCTTGTGTGGCATCACTAAACAACAAGCCTACTGAAAACTGGTTTGGTTTGTTACTGAGCTACAATGCATTTGCCACTAGGGATAGATGAGTTGCACAGGAAAGGTCCTCAAGAGCTGCTCAAACATCTTGATGTCTGTTCAGATGAGATGGGAGTTACAGCAGCTGCCACTATGCAGAGTGACAAACTAAGTTTGGGAAGTCCCAAGTTTGAAGAAGATAAGGAGAAACTTTATCATTAATTGTTCCCCCTCCCTCAAGGGAACGTGCACAGCACAGTACTGTTACATCCTGTTATTATATCCTGTATGATTCACGTTATTTTTCTGTGTGATAAACATTCTCCTGTGTCAGATGAATTGTCTGTTGCTGTGTACCTGCAAGCTGTTGCCATCCGACAGAACTGTGAGGGGAGCTTAGCTGCTCTTTCTCTTACCTTGCAGCTGAAGACAGGTCTGGTAAAGTTCTCTGTGGATTGCTGAGGACAAGGCTTGAGTGAAATGAAGAGAAGATGGACAGGAGATGTTTGAATCTCTGGCTGTTACACAGTGGCAGACAATTTTTCTCCTCTGCAATCTCTGACCTTGATTCTAACTTTGTTTTTCAGCTGGTGAAGAAGTAGTAGATCTCACATGTGAATCTTCTGACCCTGTAGTCGTTGATCTAACTCATAATGATTCCGTTGTGGTAAGTAGTGAATAGCACACTTGCCTAAATAGTGTAGTCAAATTAATTTTCTCTTGTGCTGCCTGGTAGAATCTGACTTTAAGGGTAAGTTTTAAGTTCAGAGTTGACTTGTCAGGGCATGAAGGTCCTGTGTTACAGATAACAAAGAAGCTGCCCCAGAGGTTCACTTGCAGTTAGTGATAGTGTAGTATAAAATAACTTTTTGTTCCAGAACCTGGAGTTAATGTATATCAGTCATAAGTAGTGTAACTTAAAGAGATGCAGTTGATAGTTGAAGTTTTTCTAGATATATCAAAGATAGCATCAAAGAATTGTTCAGGTTGGAAAGGATCTATAAGATCATCAAGTCCAACCATCACCCAGCACTGGCAAGTCCACAACTAAGCCATGTCTGTAAGCACCACATCTGCATGTCTTGGAAATGCCTCCAGGGATGGTGACTTCGACAACTCTTGGTGAAGAATTTTTCTAATATCCCTATAGACCAATAATTTAAAGAAACAGCCAAGGGAGAAAAGAGTAAGTAAAATAAGTTCAGTCTAATAGTCCAGGAAGTCTGCAAAAAACCTTATTTTTTTTCCACTGTTTTGAAAACTAGACTAGCCTTTGATCCAGCTGACAGTGTTTATCCCCTCACGTTTGGGATGCCACTGCTGTTGTGCCAAGCAGAAGCAAGCAAAAGGAATAGCATAGGGAGTATTTCTTGCTGGGGTTGTTCCTGGGTCTTTGCAAAGGAAAGGCCTCAAACTTAACAGAATCTGCACTTACCCTGCTCCAGTTCCACCAAGAGCAGGTTTGGGTTTTTTTTTCTTCAGCAGCTGCTCTAATATGAAATGTTTATGGACATCACTGCTGAATTGGCCTGTTTGAGGAGAAAGAGGGCAAGAATCACCTGCAGCCTGAAACCCTAAAGCAAGGAACTGAAATACGTGAGCAGGGAGGAGTGGGTTCAGGTGGTTCATAAGATGCCTCTATTTCTACCCCATTGGAGCAGCAGGAGCAGAACCATCAGCATCCACACAGTTGTTTACAGAGGAGCATTTAATATACTACTTTTAATACTTTTCATCAAAGTAAGAGTAATAGCCTACTATTCTTAGCTTGTTTTGATGGAACTGTTGTGTTTAGCTGGTGTTTGTATGTAACACCAGGGGTGCACAACCAAGGCTAATTGTATTTTCTTTTCTCTCCCTTCCCATGTGTATTGATGCAAGATTGTTGAAGGTGAGTTGACATTTTAAAATTGATAGTGGAATTCTCCTAAATGTAATTATTTTTATTTTTTGTTTGTCTTTTCCAGTAAATTTGAGCAGCATTTGTTGAAACTGCAAAAGGCCAGGGACATTGTTAAAGCATTTGGCCAATGCCTTAGAGAATGAATCCAGTCTCTGTTTGTTAGTCACTATCAGAGCTTGCAGAAAGTGTCTGAAATAAAAAACATCAAAAGCTGCTCTAAATACTTCTTCTTATTTTCTAAAGACAGAATTTCTTTAAGCCCTAAGTTGACCATGATTCTAATTAGCACTAGAATATTGGTTGTGAATAAAAACAAGTCAGAAGGTTTGTTTAACCTGTATTGCAGTGAAGGAGGTAAAGAAAGTGATTTGTGTTCATAGTATTCACTAGTCTAACATGCCTCAGATTTTGTAGTGAGAATATTAACTGTTTTTCTGCTTTAGATGTTAAAATAGTTACAGGTCTAAAGAAGTTAATATTTTACATCTTTCAGACGTGGTTCTGATTACATTATTGGAGATGTGTGTTGGTAGCTGCTTATCTAGAATGTAATCTGTTCTGTGCTCTGAATGAAGCCAGAGTAAGTGAAAAATGCCAGCATTAAAAGTTGTAGCTGAACACTTAGGCAGGAAGTGGCTTTAATTTTGGGACTTTTTATGTCATTTTAATTGGTTAGTGCTTGATTATTTCTACATGGATACTGGAGTTGCAGAGATACTTGACTTCAGTCCTCTCTCTCCCAGAACACACAGCAATTGTTGCAGTTCCTCAGCATAGGATTGTAGAGGTTTCTGTCAGTAAGAATTGGGAGAGGTACCTTCCCTTTAGAGGGGAGATTGCTTCACATGAATGTGAGGCACTGAGGATCTTTAAGGTTAAGTTTTAGCTGTTTGTAGGGTGAAGAGAGCAAATGTTTTGTGTCAGTATGTAGCAGAATATTCACAGGGTCCGGACATGGTCAGCCTTAGTATTTGGAAACTAGTTTATTTTAGGTTTCTTTTAACTCAGCTCAATTTGGTCTAATCTTGCGTTTCAAGGATAGTTCCAGAGAGATATAATGGTATAGCTGACTTGAAAAAATTAAATTACAGAGAACCAACGACAAAGGAGAAATCTGAGACTAAGAAGCCAACGACAGTCAGACAGCTGTGTACTGAGCAGTGATGATGAAGATGAAACAAGAGATAACGATGTGTATGTGGCTGATAAAGCATCTCGAGAACTGGGATCACTGGAAGAGGAAACTGCAAGTTCAAAGTACGTATGCCTCATGACCTAGCAAACATTGAGTTGTGCTTCTTTTGAGACAGGCAGGATTAAGTTGTATTTGTCATCACCCGACTTATCTTTGAAGCCTTCACTTACTCAGTTCCCTCTTCTAAATAAGTAGGACATCCCATGTTGCATGATAGTCAAATGATACCATTTTCACCTCAGGATGAAAAGACAGCCCAAAATAGATCTACAACTTTGTATACAGCCTTAAAGATGAGTGTGGGATATGGCAAGGAAGCGGGGATTAGTCACAGGCCAGAGCTCACAATGTATTGCATTTCCTTTTCCTGCAAAGCTGCAGTAGTTATGTTAGGTGTAAAATACTTCTGTTGGTGTCCATGAGATTTGGAATCACAAGACTGGCAGGCAGCAGCCTGGCAAATTCCAGTAAAAACACTGATGCATTCCCTGCTTGTTTTACATGCTGGGCCAGTTGCTGCCTTTGTTGAAGCAGCAGCTGCCTTTCCCAAGGTGTATTTGCAAGGTGATCCTGGAGGTCATGCTCTTAAGGCTAATTCTTGTTCTGTCCTGTGGATGTCATGGAGCCCTGATACATTTGCATGTGGGAGGGGGATCTTGCTGTTTGAGTCAGTAAAGACCCTGTTCTGCAGGGAAACAGTAAATCCTGCTGCAGTGTTAGACTAATGCAATGACAACAGGTGTCTATGTGACTAGGCAAGTTGAAGGACATAAGAATTGTGGTATAAATTTCTTTTATAGTGGGTTTTTTTTTTTTTGTGAGGAGTGGGGGAAATACGGGATGGAATGAAGCTGATGAGCTTTGAGCTGTTTGCATTACTGAAAGGCAGTGTAGGAGAGAACTTGAGTATGTAGCTTTTGGGTGCCAGGTCATAAATATGCCACCAAAAGGTCCTGTGCTATTCTAATCCATAGTGCATTTTGCCAATGAGGTTGTAGATGTTTAAATTTTGGTTGTTAAGTACTTCAGTGAACAAATATCACTAATTGGATAATATAAAAAAGTAATAGTTTGTTGCTTCAGCCTCCTCTGTTAAAGATGGCACATTTCTGCTCTGTGTAGATAAGGCTGAAAAAACTCAGTGCTGCAGCATTTAACATTGATAAAAGGGTACTTCCTGGTACTGGAGATTGCCAGAGCCATCTGTAGTTGGACTCCTCATCCTTCTAAGATTATCATCAATTGTAATTGGATACTGAAGTGTTACTATAACTGCTGCCTCAAGAATTTGAGGAGTAAAAATGGGAGAATTAGTGGAGTTAAATCCTGTAGGTGAAGCTAGGGGTAGATGTTATAGTGTTCCCTGCTTGAATTGAAGGTTAAAGGCCATCTCAAACTTTCTATTCGTGTTTGATTAATAAATTACAAACTGTGGCTCAGCGTGGGCAAGGACATAAGAAAGCCAAGTGTTTAAGGTCAAGAGTTCTGAAGGTTGAAACTATAGATTACTTTGTAAAGAAAAGTGTCAGGAAGCTCGTTTTGTTTCTGCTAGCTGATATTATTCAGCCCTTGGGCTGGGACATGTCCCCATGGCAGCCGAGCTGTGTGTGTTGCTCAGTGGAAGTGCAGTACTGCTGTGCTGGAGGCTGAAGGCAGCAGAGACACGTCTGCAACCACAGTCAGTAACAGACACTGAGTCGGTCTTCCCTCCTTGCAACCAGAAATTGAGGCTTGAGTATTTCCTCACGTTCGTGTGTTCCTGATCTGCATTGTATAAGGAGGAGTTCTTGGAATGAATACGTTACTGGGCTGTTGCTAAAGTAGAACAGGGGATTTTTGAACTTCTGACAGTCTCTTCCCTTTCTAGAATGACTTGTTTTCAAGGCAGAGCTCAGTGGTTTTGTTACAGAGCTGTCATGGATGGCCTGTTGGAGATTAGTGCTGAACAGAACAAGAGACTGCTGTTAGTTCCTGTGCTAGACCCAGGTGACTGACTGCATCTTCCCCCCAGGGAAAACCTTTCCTTTAGGACAGGGAGACACAATCTTGTTATTACAGGCCGCAAACTGAGGGAGTTAAAGTTACAGAGGGATCTTGAAAAGGAATACATCAAGCCTAGTCGGTGCACTCGGATGGTGATGTGACATTTTTTGTGTGGCTAACCCTTGATGTGCAGTGAAATTAATGGCTGCATGTTCTTTCTTGTTCTGTTCTCTGTACCACAAGGCCGTCTGGTACTGTTAGCTGTCCAATTTGCATGGATGTCTACTCAGAGGTAAGGATCCACACGCTGTCATCCTTTCTGTTCTCTGTGAGGGAGAAGGGGGCAGAGGGGGAGCTGCACAATTCACTGGGCCAGTGTGGGGTGTTACAGAGAGCTGGCTTGAAGCACAGAGCTTGCCTTGGAGCTCATAGTAACTTGTCAGTCCAAGTCACTTTTTGGGGGGGGCGGGTAGAGGGAGGAACCCTTGCCAGGATGGCACTGGAAGATCTTCAGGTTCCCTACTATTCTAATAGTAAAGGACAATTTCAGATATTCTAAGTCCTGTTTGCCTGATGGCAGTAGACCAGCCAAGTTGAATTCTTTACTCCTAATGCCTCTTGTGGTTTCTTTTCTTCCAGATTGTGCAAAGTGGACGACTGATTGTGTCAACAAAATGTGGCCATGTCTTCTGCAGTCAGTGCCTCCGTGATTCCCTTAGGAATGCCAACTCTTGCCCAACCTGCAGGAAGAAACTCACTCACAGACAGTATCATCCCATTTATATATGAGTACTTTTATTTCTCAGGACAGACTCAACTGGATTTTGGGGGAAAATGTCGTGTTTTCAGTGCTCTGAAGATTTAAAGAGCAGCAGGTTGTGCACAAATCCAAATAAAACTGGGTTTTTTGGAGAACAACTTGTATGTATCTAGACAGCTTTTTTATGGTCCAAGTTGCTTCTTGTTATGTTCCTGGTTATCATGTTACATCAATGACTGTTTCTAAACTAGACCAGCAGCCTAGACCAGGAAGGAAGCAGTTAATCCATTTCCTTCTACTTTTTTTAATGCTTAAATGAGGGGTTGTGAATATTTTGTTCTTTCTTACTCTATAAATTATTCCTACCGTCACATACAGGTATGGAATAGTTTCCTTTCAGAAGACAGATTAGCAATTTACAATTTCATTACACCTTTTTGCACCTTTTTTTTTTTCATCCTGTAAGAAGCTCATGTCTCTTGCTTTCTTGCATATCATCTTTGCCCAAGTAGAGTGAGTTCTGTACCGATGAGTTGTTTTTTCATAAATCAGTCTTGAATTGTCAACAAAGGTTATGCAATAAAGTAACCTGCTGTTAGCCAGCAGTCAAGTGTTTTGAGCAGAAGGTTTGAACATGCAGGTGTTTTTATGAACTCCATGAGATCCCCAGTATATAGACACATTGCAGCATGTACAATGTGAAAATAATTCCTTGATTGTTTTAACTGCCAAGAATTCCTGTATTTTAATCCCAACACTGAATTTATTTTCTAACATGATGAGGTGGTGTCGGGTTTAGTTGTGCTGTAACACTCTCTCCTATTAACTAACAAGAATATAGTCTTCTCTAGGCTCCCTAGTGATGAATAGGAAGCAAATTCAGCTGTATGCTGTCCTTTTGTCAGCTGGATACCAAACTACCTACAGATCTGCTTGCTGTGTCAGCTGTTCCCAGTGTAATGCTTTGAGTGTGTTCACTTTGCTCTTCTGGCTGGTTGTTACACTGACACCTGACTGGATGTAGCCTGGTGAATAGGATTGAAAATTAAATAACTGTACTGCCATTATGGAGTGGAGGCTTTAAAGGGTGTTTGGTAGCAATGTTGGCAGCTTTTTAGGGAAATGTTTAACCTGCCTTTGCCCTGAGGGTTGTCCAGTTTTCTTTAAATGCAGTTTTAAAAAACGAATCAGATCTATCTCCTAGGAGAGATAATTCCTTTACTTGAGAAGGCAGGAATACACCAGTTTGTCCACTGTTACCCAGTCACTTTTTCTTTTTCCCCAGGACTGAGTTCTAAATGTCTACTTCAAACTTAGAGCTAAAATGTCCAGGCTGATCTGGAATCCAGCGTGAGCTGATGCAAACAGGTTTATATAGACAAGATGATTAAAAGCACTGTTTTATGATCCACAGCTGCAGTAGGTGCATCTATGGAAAACTCCAGAATTAAACTTGGACACCTCTTGGCAGTTGGTGGCTTACAGAAACCATTACAAGAACCATTCTGTGGCCTGGTGCAGCACAACTGTGGGATGTGTTTAGTTAATGTTGGTATCCCACGTGTCTTTGCTAACCTGTCCTTGGGATCTGGAGGAAGTGTTTAATTAAAGAAGCTCTTCTGAATTAGCTGTTTCAAGGTCTGCCTTGCAACCCAAATTAAAGTTTATTTTTTTTTTTTTAATTAGGATATTTCTGGATATAGTAATAGAGCGTTTTGTTACATAAAGGCTGGCTCAAGAAATGCAGTCCCTTTCCCAGCCTGGTTTGGGCTCACTTTGGTTCAGTGCTGGTAGCAGGAAAATGCCGTTTCTGTATTGTGGCAATAGGTGACTGCTACAAAGTTACACACACGTAGTTCCTGTGTGCTCCCGTGGGTAGGATGAACTGCAAGCAAGGACTACGGCTGTCTCAGGATAGTGCAGTGATAGTGATGGCTGCATTTGTGTCCCAAAAAGCAGAGAGTTGATGCTTAAAGCATTAATTGTGTGAAGAGAAGCAGCCCAACATTAAAACTGTATAGACCCTTAAGGGTCACAGAACCTACTTTCTCCCAATTGCTTAATGAAGAAACAATAAATTATGGCTGGTTTTCCTGGGGTGGCTGCTGTGTGAAGGGAACAATCACAAGAGGATTTCAGGGATTGCTACTGAGGATGAGGATGAGTCACTTAACCGTGCATCTTTCACAGTCTACTAGCCATAGCCTAAATGATTTTGCACAGCTCCCTCCATGTAAATACCACTTAAGAGTTAGTGTCTCAATAAATAGATCTAATTGAAATTAAGATATCATAAACCATAACAAAAATTTTTAGCTTTTTTGTGTACCCTGTGAAGTGCCACAAATTTTGTGCAACTCAAAATGAATATTATGTCTCAGTACATGAGAAAGAATAGGAAGTTCATGACATGCTTTTTTTGTTAAGGGAAAAAAAGTCTGATATATTTAAGTTCCAGTAATGTTTTGCATTGGCAAGAACTCATAGATAATGAAAAAAATCTTTATATTATGTAGATGTCTGTCTTGTTGTATATAGTTCAATTTTTCCTGTATTTAATTGTATTCAAGTCTGTCTGCCCATCTATGTTGAACTCTGCTGGTAGGCAGAGGATTCTCTTAACAGGTGCAAATAAATGATTGGATTGATCAATCAGAAGTGCTTTTTCTATTCATCGTGCTGTAGTCATTGATTTGGGGGGAAAAAGTCCTGAAGACCCTTTAGGTGCTGGGCCCAGTGTGTGCTGTGGGGGGCAAAGGAGAAAGGCGCTGCCTGGGGCGGGAGCGATGCGGGCACACCAAGTGCTTGTGACCTGGGGCACAGGGCGGGTGTTTGATGCCAAAGGCCCTTTNTTGGGCCATCGCCCGGGGGGTGCCACTGCCTGCTGGATGGGAAGACGCTGGGGAGAGGGCGAGGAGGAACGCTGGGAGAGGGCTGGGCGTGGGGTAGTTTCAAAGTCACAATAAAGCTCACTTGAGTTTTCTCCAAAGGAACTAAAGAGATGCTGCTTCCTGAAGTTCTTATGTTATCCCTCTTAGTTGCTTTTGTATTTTATTCTTTTTTACTCTTTATATTGTACACGTATGGAGTAGCTGCCTTTCTAAACGCTGATGAGCAATTTGCTGTTTCATTATACTTTTGTTTTTATCCTAAAATAAGCGTATTACTTTTTTACTTTCTGCTGTACCCTCTTTCCCTTATTAGAGTACATTCTGTAATAATGGATCTTTTTTTTTTACAAGTCAGGATTAAAGTGACAACCTCCATCATGCAATAAAATAACCTGCTGTTAACAGCTGTCAGGTGTTTTAAACAGAGGGCTGTGTGGACTGGAAGGCTGTTGTTATGGGGGAGTCCTTGCTGCTTCAGTTATGCCCTTGATCTTCTGCAGGAATATTGGATCCATCAGATCCACTCCCTGATTTGCAGCCAGGTTTGGCACTTAGGCTGGATGAAGCATGCAACAACTGCAGAAGGCTGATCTCACTTGGGGTTTGATTCTTGGCAAAGGGGAATTGCCAAGGGTAAGTGTTGGTGTATGGCAGGTGAAACAGATTAGCAGGGCCATAGCTGCATTCTGGTTGCAGAGCTCAAAGCTCAGTTTGCCTGGATTAGGATGGTGACACAGATCTGGGGCAATGCTGACAGGTGACACGATGCCATCTGTGGAGTTTTTGTTAACTGTAGAGACGTGTCCTTGCATTGTCTCTGATCCACACTTGCTGGCAGTGAATGCTAATTTCATATGTTCTGTAAAAATCTGTTTTATTCTCCAAGTCAAGAGCATGCAGGTGAGTCCTTGGGCTTATGAGGATGGTTTAAACACCAAATATTTTGTCTTTTTTATGTCTATGTAGCCTGATAATGTAAAATTCAGCTTGGTTGTTTGTGTTTCATCTAAAGACCAAATTCATTGTGGTTTCTACTGTTGACTTAGGGCCTGCGAACAATGAGATGCTGTAGAGCTGCTTCATATTCTTTCTGAAATCCCAAGTCCTCCTACAATTTATCTTTGAGGGTTCTGGGAAGGTAAAGGAACAGCAATATCTGGTCTGGGGCCTCCCAGAGGAGAGGCTTGCCATCTCTGTCAAGGAGAGTTGGTGCTGTGTCCAAATGCAGTCCAAGAGTCTGACTTGTCCCTTCAGAGAGGGGTCCCACCACGTCAGCAGTGCAGGATGAATGCAGAGGTGATGTGATATATTTTGGTTTTGTTAGGAATGAGATGGAGGTCTCCAAGATAATTTCAAAACTATTTTGAATAGTTGCACATCTTTCATTCAGTAAAGCCCTTGATTACACCAGAAATATAAACCTGAAGGCCTTACTTCCCCAGAGTTAGTAGTAACTGCTACCCACATATTGTAGATTCAGACTTTGTGTATTTTTATTTTCCAAAGTAGATATTACCTTAAGGTTTCAGGTACGCAGTTAGCAGATGCATTGGGAATGAAAATGGGAATGGAGAACTGCTTATTTCTAATCCTGTTTCTCATATTTCATGAAGAAGACATTAGCATTAAAAGTCTCACTCAGAAAAATAACAGGTTATGATACTGATTTAATGCAGAGGTTACAGTGGCCAGGGGATTAGTGGTCTTAGAGGTGTGTCTGTATGAGCACTTGCAGATGTCCATTTTAAACATATTCTAATTCTTTATATGAGAACCTTTTTCACAGGGAGCACACCGAATGTGTTCGTACCTAGGGAGGGATTTTTCTTGCTTCCTGGCGAAGGAGAAGGGCCTCTGCTTTCTCCAGCAGTAGTTTATCCCACATTGTGCCTTATGGCTCCGTGGGATGGGATAGATAGAGCAGCATTATTTTTTATGTAAACTCTGTATCTCTTGTTGCATATCTTGATTTGCAGCATCATCACGAGTGGGCATTTCATAATTAGTGTGATTAAAAGCACACATATTGCAGTGGAAGGGAGCATGAAAGTTAGTCATTAAAACTCTGCTGCAAGGAGGTGGTGTGCTATGGCTTCTTTCCTTTGCCATAAATTCCTCCATAAATCTCATTTCGAGCCTTGCTCAGTAGAGGAAGGATATGAAACCGTGGTTATTTCTATGACCAGTGTTGCAACACCATTTCCCCAAATCATTTATTAGTTGCCACAAAGATTGAAGCGTATTTCTAACTAATTCAGAAATCAAAATTTTAGACAAGGATCATGCATATATTTGTGTCTTCCTTCTTGCTGGAGTGCAGACAAATGAATTTTAAAAATAGCCTGGGGTGAAGGTTTAAGTCATTCGTTTTACAAGGCTCTTTAAAAGATTCTTTTCTAACCTGCCAAATTATAGGATGGCTATAATTTGTTTAAGTCTTTCAACATTTAAGAAAATGCCTGCTGCATTTTAAAGCATTAACACCCCTTAGCTGAGCAAATTGAGCGTGGGGCTGCAGGAGCAGCCAGGACTCCGCTGGGAAGGGAGCTGTCTGCTCAACACGAGGCCTCATGAATTGCAAAGAGCTAATTAGAGGAAATGTTCACAAAAGACTGATTTTCTGACACTTCTGCCTAAAAAATATTTGAAGTGCTTTGGGCATTCTGAGGGTTCTCTGTCTGTAGAGACAATTTATTAGACTTGCCATCAGTGTTCCTTTTACTTTTGCCTTCTCCCACCTCTCATATCTGAAGGCAGAGAGCATTGCATGGAACAAAGTGCTGCTCAGCCACTGTCACCATCACTCAGAAACAAAGGGGACTTCCAGCTGGAGGTGCTTGGACCCTAAAATCAATTTTATTATTATTTTATTTGATCAGCAAAAATCAGTTCCATAAACTTCTCCAGCCATCTGTGGATGGAGCAGCGAATTGTCCCCCAGAGCTGTTTTCAGAGGGGAGCGGAGAGGAGCAATTCAAGTGGTGCTGAAGGCTGGGGATTTAATAAATGCCACCAGGTTCCCAGGCATGAAGTCAGGCAGATCCTTCATTTTGGAGCCTCCTTCCCTGAGAAAGCAGGGCTGTTGTTTGCCATGTGTTCAGGGATGCCAAGGGAAAAGGCTGACACCCTGTTCGCTGGGTCTGCGGTGAACCTACCACTACCTCTGGCAGCAACGGGGTTTCACTGAGTCAGAGCAGGGCAGCACCTGATCATCTGAAGAGATGAATGAAATAATTGTGTCGTGTGCACAGGAGCTCCTTGGGAATGCAAGGGAAGTAGAAAGGGTTTGATATTACAGCAATATCAGCAGGGAAAATATACAGCAAGGAAAAGGAAAGTACCAAGTGTCTTGTTACACCTCAACATTGCTATTTAGATATTTTATAGGATTTTATTGGTTTTAGTATTGTTTTGTATCTCTTAGGCTGCCTAGAAAAATCTTTTTTGACATTATTTTGAAAACAAATGTTCATATATTTATCTGTCCTACACACTGATCTTACAGCTGGACTTGCAATGCTTGGATATTCTGGACAGGAGCGAGACTGTCAACTCTCACTTCCTCAGCATCCCTCTGGGCTTCCTCATCTGAATTTGCAAATATCCACAAGACTGCACCCTTAGTATCTGAGACATCCCTTGGGTAAGGCGTTGTGTTTATAGGCTGGGAAATACCTTGTGGTCCTGGGCTTGTGTCCTGCACGCCCCATTCCATGCCACAGTGGTGCCCAGTCAGAGCCATGGTAAGCCAGACCAGGACACAGGGCAGCTCACTAGGACAGAAAACTCCGTGTGCCTGGTTTAGGTTAGGTCCAAACACACGGAGGAGATTGAGGCTGTTGCTAGGACACGCCTGGTGTTTTACAGCACAGCTTTGGCTGGTCCCTGCACAGGCAGGAACTCACCTCCCCAGACAGAGTTAGGTTGCTCCTACCTCATGCTGCAGCCAAGATCCTGTGGGAGAGACCATCCAGCACTGATGTCTGGAGTGACTTGGGAAGCTGCCCTCCGCTGCCAGATTTCTTCTGGAAAAGGGTTTTTTCCCAGGTGGGAACATGTGGGAAACGTCCTCTCAGATGCACTGACCTCAGATACAGGAGGAAGTGACAGCACAAGGGGGGCTTGGGTTTATGCCAATCCTTTGTGCAGGGTTTGTGCCGTGTCTCCCTGATTTCTGATTGTGGGGTTAATGAAAACATACAAATAGGATAAAAGCAAGGTGAGGAAGTACAATATTGGCTGGTGCTGCTCCACCTTGGTCTGGGCACACACCCTGGCAGAGGTCTGGGATAAGTGTTTCTAGCCAAAGCCCAAAGCTTATGTGCATGTTGGTCACCATTAGCTTTATTCTTCTTATGGTACAGTGCCAGCTTGGAGGGGACCCTGATCCAACCTTTCTTGGCAAAAGCATGGTCTAGACAAGATGGTCTAGCACCCTGTCCAGCTGAATCTTAAAAATGTCCAGTGTTGAGGAGTCCACCACATCCCTGGGGAGTTTATCCCAATGACTGACTGTTGTCTCTGTGAAAAACTTTCCTCTTTTGTCCAGTCTCACCAGGAGTAACTTGTACCTGCTACCTCTCCTCTTTTCCATGTGACTCTGTAAAAAGGGAGTCTCCATCTCCTTTGTAGCCACCCTTTAAATACTGGGACATGGCAATAAAGTCTCCCCTAAACCTTCTTTTCCTAAAGCTGTACAAACCCAGTTCTCCCAGCCTTTTCTGTTATGGCTGGCTTCTGATACGTTTCTGATCCTTCTCTGGACCTTCTCCAGCCTGCCCACATCTTTTTTATATAGTGAGCCAAAACTGAACACTGTATTCCAGGTGTGGCCTGACAAGTGGGATAATGACATCTTTGTCTCTGCTGGTGATGCCCCTGTTGATGCAATCCATAATCCTGTTGGCTTTCTTCGTGTATTGTGTTGAAATATTGTTGGAACGCTGAGTTGCAGATTTTGTTCATTAAACAACAGTAATGAAAATGATTAAAAATGAATGTCTCTCTAACTAGTCTATTTCTGCTTTATGCTTTCAGTAATTTGAAGAAATTAGTGGTGAATAGCAAATTTTGTCAGTGCTGTGAATAATTACACCTGCAATTATTAAATACTTGTTATTAAAGTTGATGAGGAAGCTGGCAGTTCCTGTTTAAACTGCATACTGTTAATATTAAGGAAGCCAAGAGAAAAACAATGGAGATGATTAGGCATCTTGGTGGGACATATTGAAGAAATCTGACTTTTATTCAGCCTAACAAGGGAACTGTTAGAGAGGATTTAACATAAGTATTTACTATATTGAAATTTATTGCAGTGACGGGCCCCGTAAGAGGGAAGTGATTATTCAAGGTTAATGGCAAACATGAAAATCTGTAGTTGTGGTTCTTCCCTTCAGCACCGAGGTGTGAGCCAGGCCTCTCACCAATATCACAGGTTTTATATGTGAGACAAGAGGAGAAACCTCGGACCAAGACACGGGTGGATGGATGAAGAGAAAAAGGATACTACTCACGGAAGGGAAGTTTGAATTTAGCAAAGGAGTCTGCTGGGACCCTGTCAGGATCTTCCCAGTCCTTGGAAGTATCCGGTGCTGGAAAGGGAGAAGTGTTGTGTGACGGGGTAAAAAGTAAGGAGTGTTTCTCCATTGCCTCTTTGAAGATTGAGGTCTGAAAGTTAAAGCTTTGAACTGCTTCATTTTAGAAAATGAAGCGTGCTATGTGAAGGTCATTAAAAGGCCTTGTAGTTGATACTTCAGGCAAACAAGCAATGAACACTGATACAAACTTAGGCTGGATACAACCAGCAGCCAAGGAACTCTAAGGTAGCAAAGGAGAAGTTCTCCACGGAGAGATTCTGTTGCTATGAGGGGAACGTTTGGGGTCTGCAGCCTCATGGCACAGTGGTGGTCACTCGTGCTCTTCATGCTGCCCCTCTTGGCTGGAAACCCTGCTCACCAAGGAGGAAAAGAACTTCCTGCCTCTTGTCGAAGAAAAAATCTTGAAAATATTTCTATGGGAAGTAAATAAGGCCTTTCTCAGAGTTTTCCAGGCAGCCTAGGTATTAAGAATTACACAGAACCACCAGAAAACAGAAAAAATATTTTTCTTCAAGACCTACATATTTTCTTGAAAAACACTTTTATTTATGATTGTGATCATAAATCAGTGCAGGACACTGATACACAACATGCAGCTCTTGCTGACATCCCCACACCAAAATACATGGGGCTTTGTGAGCTCCTGTGCTGAGCCAAGAGAGGAATTCCTCCCCTCCTAGCTCAAATTTGTTTCAATTCATGCCACTTTTAATTCACATTAATTTTGTTGTCACAGTAATTTCTCTGTCAGGCAGCTGAGCACCCTTCAGGGTGGTGACTGGTGAGAAGTGGTGTCTCCCACTGGGGCTGCTCCCCTGCCGTGGCATGCCGGCAGCTCGACCACTCATGAGCTGATTGTGACTTTGGCCAGGTGCACTTCAGTGTGGACCAGGCCAGCAGCAAAGGTCAGATGAACCATTTTCCTCATTCTCTGGCTGGAGAAAGGACAAGAGTCTGCCAACAGCATAAAATATTGGCACTTGCACTTGGAGAGGCAGAGACCAGACTCTGTTCAGAGCAGTGGACCACCTTGAAAGCTATTTTTTTCCAGGAACCCTGACAACTGCTAGCACATTTGGTTGGTACAAGGCCAACTGGTGTTGTACAAGGGTCAAAAGGTAGGAAGGTATTGATCTGCCTGACACAGGAGGTGGTCACTGGTGCTGTGGTGCACGCCACCACATCAGTCACCTGTGGGCCAGCGAGGAGTTGAGGATCCCTGAGTTAAGAATTCGCATCATATTTTTTCCCTAGAGGAAAGGTGCCAGATGTGCTTAAACAATGGTCGTCTCTGTGTGCTCCAGGGTCCACGAGGAAAAAGAAATTATGCCTCAGATTAGAGAGGTGAAAAAAGTAAACACTCAAATTTTTCAAATGACCTCAGCTCCAGAGGAGAGATTAACAGGCAGCATTGGGATGCCTCAGTTACACAGATCTCCACCTAATGGTTCCAGCTAGACAGAAATAATTTTTTTTCTACTGCTGTAGAGCTGATGAAACTACTAGAGGAAAATAATGGATATTAACTTTCAAAAGCATGGTGATTTGGACTGAAATATAATTCCTGTGGTTGACACTATGTGCTTGAGTTATAAGATCAAGTAGTGATTTACTTAGGAAATTGCTACGGGGAGGTCTTTGAAGTGGTGAATTGGAGTAAAGCATGCCATAATATATTTAGCAACTGATAATGCAAATTGCAGAAGAAGAGAAGAGGAGAGGAAAATAAATTAAGTCTTTAAAATGTTCTTGAGTATTTATGGGGAGGTAATAGGTTTCATGTGAATCTGATCATTAATCCTGGGGTCCTGGAGAAATGCCAGTTCCAGTAATTGAGTTTTTTCAGCCCAAGTCACATCCACATCAAGATGCTGCTGACTTGTACCCACTCCAAGCCCCTCCACCACACAGGGAAATACTTCCACCTCTCTCATGCCCTCCTCAGTGTTCCCAAGCCCCCTCTGAGGTTATCCCGATGTTTCAAGACCCTTAAGGATGAAGAGTAAAGTGTCTGTATCCTCACAGGAAACATGTCGGTGTTGCTACCCTGGCTCCCTGCCAGCAGTGAGAGTCCCTCCCTGTGCACAGCTGGAACCTGGTGATGGCCACAGAGGAGACCTCAGGGTCTTTCACTGGCCTGACTTGGCCAATCAAGTGATGGGCTGAACAACCCCAGTTCCAACCTGTAAGTTGCTCCTTACAGGACTTGTGCTCCAGACCCTTCTCCAACTTCCCTGCCCTTCTCTGGACACGCTGCAGCACCTCAGTGTGTTTCTCCTAGTGATGGGCCCAAAACTGAACACAGGATTTGTGGTCTGATGCTTCTCAGTGAAACAGGTGCACCCCTCTCCTGAGTGGGCAGCCAGCTGCCCACGTGGGACTGGCAACAGCCCCTCAGGAACAGGGCAGGGCATCATCTCATCCCCAGAGCTGCTGCTGAGCACAGCCCACAGCATTCTGTGGTGTACCCCAAGCTGGAGACAGTGACTGCTTCCAGCCAGGGGACTGCAGCTCTTGCTTGCAGCAGCTCCTTTCTTTCCCTTTGCCCTTGTCTGCCTTGTCGGGCCTTTCTGCGAGCCCTGACTGCGCTTTTGAAGGACTGTAAATCAGTAACAACGAGCACGTTGCAGAAGTTCAGTACGTCAGAGACAGATTAAAAGACCATAACTTTCACGAGCAGGCGTAAGTGTTAAGAGAGATTTATTTTGAAACAGCTTTCGAGCTCCCCATGCCAGTTAGAAGAAATGTCTAGTAAGTCTATAATCTGCCAGTGACTATGTACACAAAATGTGCTGAACTGATGCTTGTAGCCTAATTGAGATGCCTATTGTGCCCTCTGGATGTGCCACAGCGCTGCCTGGAACTCAGCACAGTAAATACATACACACATTCTTACACAGGCAGAAAGCAGAGCTGCTGCATGCCAAGGATTTGCGCAGCAGAGGTGTCAGTGTGCTTTGGATTTTCCATGTGGCTTTCATCGTTTTCCATGGAAAATAAACTTCCACTATTTCCCTACCACGCCCTGGCCCAATTCCTCTGGGTACAAATAACAAATACATGACCTAATGCAGCACTGCATCGCTGGGTGTGGAGGCAGAGGGTTTGCAGCATCCCATGCTGATGCTCAGGTACCATCCTACAGCCTCCAGCAGCTCTTGCATGGTTGCTGTCCTGCTGCTGGGACAGCCAGGGTGGGGACAGCCCTGAGCTCAAGAGGGGCAGTCAAGCCCTGCCTCACTGTCTCTGCTCTGTGCTAACAGAGTTAATCCTGAACTGCTAAATTGGCCCTGGGCTGTCTCTGGCAGTACAGGTCCTGCCCTGCATCTTGCCTACAAAGCAGGAGAGTCCCCCATGTCTTCTCTCTGCAAAGCAAATCCTGCCTTGGGAATGGTGGTGCTCCCATGGGATTGTGCCTGAGAAGGAGGGGAATAAACCACCCATCTCACACAGACACCACTACGTTTGTAGTCTATCACATTTTAATATCCAAAGGAAGTGCTTCTGTGGTGGATGATTTACTTGTTCCTTTTGCTTCCTGAACAACCACAGACACCAGCCCAGCCTCCACAGGTCTCCATTGCATCACAGGCCGTGGTTGAAAAGATTTCCAGCTCAGCGGGTGCTTGTTTGCATGACCACAACTGTATTACGCTCCTGGTGAGGATCAGAGGGAGAAGGAGAGATGACCAGGCTCTCTTCATCTCCATCCAGCCTCCTCTTTCCCATTTTTCTGGACTTGGGGAGTTTGTTGGTCAGACTGGGACAGATCTTGTTTTGTTCTGACCACCAGCACATTTCAATGTGCTGACAACAGTGATTCAAGTGTCCGTGAAGTATTTACAGCTCACCATCTCCCTGCTTTCCTTGCACACAGTCATAGAATATCCTGAGTTGGAAGGGACCCACAAGGATCACCAAGTCCAATTCCTGGCCCTGTACTGGAGAGCCCCAAGAATCACACCATATGCCTGAGAGCATTGCCTGTGTTCCAGGCCCGGGAATGGCTTTATCAATCATCCTTTCGAATGTCTGGCGTTGATTTCTCAGTGGCAGACAGCAGCCTGGATGAGGTGTTGGTCTGGCCTTGCTGCACATCAACACCGCGCTGCAAGGATAGGCTTTAAAGTTTTGAAGAAATGTCCATTATATCCAAGTGTGTATGGTATACACTTATGATTTCCACATGGAGCTACTAGAAGGAAAGCCAGAAAGGGAACAAGCATCTTCTGGAGCCAGCTTCTTGTTTTCTTAGTACACTGACTGAAATGTGTCTATTAAACTACTGCTTGCTAAACCACAGGGTATTGTGAAATTTTGAGCTGAAGGAGATCAGTAGAAAGACTTCAGGGAATGTAAATCAGGCTTTAAATAGTATAATTTTTGGATTGTGGCAAGACTCTGAGAAGAAATTCTGGAAAGACATTTTAAAGTTTAAAAAGTGTTCCCCAAGATTTCAGGAGGTCCCAGAGGAAGAGAGGGATGAAGTGCTGCACCCACAGCCAACTCTCTCTCTAAGCAGTCCTCAGGAAGGAACATAAACATTTTGATTTATAAAGTCAGTCTTCCTCAGGCAACTCAAGACTTAATATTCTGCATAAACAACATTTGTAACCATTATCTTACAGGACAAAGCTAAACCAGGATCAAATGATTGATTTTGTTGTTTACAACATAGATACAATGCTCATTCCTAGGTGCAAGAACTTGAACTGCATTAGAAAACACACATCTCATAAAATAAATGTCCTTATCTTTTTTTTTTTCTTACCAGACTTTAAAAATTGGTTACAAATAGATCTTTTCTTTCTGTCTTTTTCCTACCTCCTTTCAAACAATGGCCCATCCAAGGGCATCTCTGAACTACAGCTGCTGTTACCTGCAAGAGAATACATAACAGGCTTCACCTCCAGGCATCACCTTGGAAACGGCAGAGCGGCTTTGTGCAGTGTCCAGAGAGAGTGGATGCTTTGCAGGGAAATCAAAAAGACATTGCCCTGCTCCAGAGAGCTCTCAGTCTGTTGTTTATGGTAGGCACAGCACCCAGGTGGAGACAGAGGGACGTGGGCTGATGCTGGCAGTTGTCAGCCCTGACTCCACAGCCCTGGGCACGGTGGGGCAGGGGGTCAGCACAGACTGGTGCACAGCTCATGGGACCAGGCCTGGGACACTGTTTCCAAGATTTGTGCTAATATCAGTGGTGGAGGTCTGGTGAGCACATCTCTCCATGTCTCTTTTGTTATCGCAAGGAGGAGTCTTTGCACTGCGTCAAAATGTTCTGCATTGTGGAGGGAGCCTCTGGCCACTGCAGCAGCATTACTCTGATTACAAGGAGTTGCATCGTGCTAAAATAAATCACATCCTCCACTGGCTGATGTCACTGTGGAAAGGAATGGCCTCACTGCCTGCAAATCGAAGGCTGTTAATAGACAGAATGCATGCGTACATGGAAAGGGTGTATCCATAAAAGACAAAGCAGAAAACCAGGAGCATTCCCTGTAGAAAAAAAATAGGTGAGTGACACAGACACTCACAGAGCTGTAGAATGAAGTCAAGCTGTTGTTTCTCACTTCTTTTAATTGCATTTTATCCCAACAGCCTGGTATTGTCCCACACCCTCACCCTGCACACATGGAATAGCTCTGCTGGCTGCTACAGAGTCAGCTGCAAAGTCTCTTGTGATGTTTTGGCTTCCCCAGAGATCCCTTCCAACACCCTGCCATAAATAAAGACCTGGGAAGGCACCTGTGGCACAGGTCAGCATTTGTCCTGCTACAAACCAAGGGGATCCTGCTTGTTTTATCTAATTAGTAGGGAATTTGGCAAGAGCTGTCCTGTGCAAAAGTGGGGAGTGCTGGGGGAGGTGCCCTGTGCTGAGGGAGTGCTGCAGCCTGCAGTGACATGAAAGCTACATGTGCTCTCAACTGCACTGTGTTTATCATAAACTGAGCTGGTCTTTGTAATTTTCACACTGCAAAACAGAGTCTTGGAGATTCTGGTGAGACTGAAGCTAGAAAAAAGGCAGAAGGTCAGCAAGAGAGTGTGTGACTGAGGGTCAGAAGGAGCAACCACTAATTGTCATCTTGTCAGCCACTCGTGATATTTGTACACATCTTTATTTCTCGAGGTGATACGGGGATGCTGTAAGAGTAGTGATCTCTTCAGCTTACAGGCAAAAGGATGCTCTTACTGAAAGTGAGACATGTTGAGAACACTCCTGACACTGAAAAGACATTTACCTTCATGCTTGGTCTTGATGAGACAGAAAGGTCACCTGGGCCAAAGGTGGAGAGGCTGCACCCAGAGTGCAAATCAAACTTTTCCCTGCTCAGTGCTTTCACTGCCCACCTTGGGGGCTCACATCATGCAGCCCCCAACACTCAGCCCTGCCAGCTGCCCAGAGAGGAGGCAAAGCCTCTTGGTGCCACTGGCCACACAAAACCCAGTGCACAGTTTTCTGCTGTGGATGGAGGCAAACAGGAATCTGGGCACAATTCTGGAATTAAAACCAGGAGAATCCGTCACCAGCTGATGTACCAGGGCTGTGTGTGTGGGTGGTCCCTCTGGATCTCCATCAGCCTCAGAGGAAAGATGTGGCTACGCAGAGAAATTCGGCAGCCAGGCAGGATGGCTACAAACCATAAAACAGACAGGTTGATTTACTGCCTTAACTCTTGAAGGCTGCCTCAGGCTGAGAAAATCAAATAATCCACAGAGAGTGAAGCAAATGAAAAAAACACAAACATCTGTCTTTGGTGCTGGCTGAGAGTCTGGGAAAAGAAGCTCACCTGCATCTCAAGATGATGCAGGCGCCAACAGGGCCTCAGGCTTTGGGAAGTGATTGCTTGTCACAGTGGGAATGAAGTGAAAACCATTAATTAGCACTGTAATTGGGGAAAAGAGAACTCTGTTATATGAAAAGGAGGAAACAATCTTTTTATTTACAAATGTTTAGGTTTTTCAGCTGAAGGCCTGAGCTTGAAGACATGGGCAATCATGCAAAGCCTCTCCAGTGCTGTGGCAAAGCCAGGACTTCCTTCCCTCACAGTGATCATAACTTGGAGGGGGAGGGGGAAGAAAATGGGTGCTTAGTATTGCCTGGACCTGCTGAGAAAGAACAGGAGGTTACAGTAATTGGTATGTACCCTAAACATTAATTTTGAAGAAAACACTTTTTTTTAAAGAAAGAGGTTTCATCCCTTGTGCAGAGGGAACATGAATGAGCTCACATACCTTGCAGTGTGGCATTTTTAGATTGCCACTACACTTAACTATAGTGCCCAGACCTGCAAAGTGCTTTGCTCATGGGCTGATTTTGCACATGGGCCTGATACAGTGAAAGAAAGAGTGACTCAAAACCTCGACATTTTTCCTGGTCCCATCTGTCTTTTCGTTCTTCTGTTTGAACTGCATTTTCTATGCCATCTTCTCCTGGTTTCTGCTAGCACACCCTCACCCCTTCCCCTCCTGGCTGCCAAAGAAGCTTGCTGGCTGATTTTCAGGATACCCTCACCACAGCTGAAGTCCCAGAAACATCTGCAAAAAACCATGTCTTCCTTTTTTGCCTCCAGTCACTATCTCTCTTCCTGTGACCCTCGCGGGACACTCACCTGCTCTCCCGGCCCATGTCCTAGCTCTTCTTGACCTGCAGCTCTGTGAGTTCAAGTTTCTTGGCCTTTTTTTGGGATACATCTCCCATGGCTGCTGTGTTTCCTTCATTTACTCCTCACCACCTCCAAGCCCGCTTTGCACTCCTGGCCCAGTGACAGCTGGGGACCTGGTAGCTGTTTGCTCCCACTGCTGCCAGGTAGAAACAGCTTCTTTCCTTATTTCTTCTGACATGGGACAGCTTGATCCCATCACCTTTTCCCTCTCCTTCTTCTCTCAGATCAGGTTTTTCATATGAGACAGAAAGCAAATCCAAACCTGATCCACAACCAGCAGTTATTTGACACCACATCCCATCCTACACGTCACAGGTGGACTCTGCCCTAAGGGATGCCCTTCTCTTCTCTCTTCCATTTTCCCTCTAATTTCTGTTCTTACCAATTATTACAGCAGGGGTTAGACAAAGTCCTCATTGCACCAGACCTCCACAAGTAATAGGAGTAAAACACTGTAAAAGCACCCATGTTAACTAGGCCAAGCAGATGAGCCTTCTTGCAGTTTAACAGTACCAGGGGAAGCGTTTTCCAGCTTTATGCAGAACTTTAAAAATGGTCAGTGATTTGTTCTACACTATTGTAATTCCACTGACTTTTTATATGATGTTATTGTTGTGTTTTTTAAGAGAAAATTAGGGTTTAGTTCAACTCTGGCAGATTTTTTTACAGATCAATCTACTTTATAGATCAGGTTTATATGGTCCTTGCAGTGAGATATCATGTCAGATAGGCTCAGAAAGAAAACTTGCACCATGAGTTTTATTTCTGTTTAATACTTGGGAGGTTACATAGAAGGTCAGAGTCAAGGAGGCCATGGACAGAAAGGAAACTCCACCCAGACCCCGTGCTTCCCAAACCAGAGCACGAGCAGCATCTGTGGGTGACCTGGATTGGATCGATTTCCAAAGGGTATCCTCAGTAGAAAGTCTCCTTCCAAGAAACACATTTCTGGCAGCCCTTCCCCTACCAGCTTTCTAAGCTTTCAAGCTGCCAAAAATGAATTGCTCTCTTTGACAAAGCTTTAGAATTAATTCAGGCTGAATCTGCTGCCCCTTCTGGATTTGAGTTATTATCCATTATTTTCATCTACAATGCATTTGGCTACCACATACTTTTAAATAAAAACATTTTTCCACTTTTTTTTTTGTTTGCACTTTGAAGAAAATAAAACTGCTTGAAATGTAGAGAGGTAACCCTTCTTTGAGAAGCGCAGGACCTTCAAGTACATCTTTAGCAGAGAGTATTTCTCACAGCAGCAAGTTATTTTACTGAAGCATATGATGTAGTGGTTTTATGTATCATTTATTTGCAGTCATGTAATGAAGTATCTCTTCTTTGTTCAGTCTTTTTCCAATTTAGTCACCAAGAAATAAAGGAATTAGGAAAATACACCCATGTCTTATCTGGCACAATAGCAATGTCATATTTTTAATTTTGAATGAGATGACTAGAAGTGCTTCATTAGCCAAAGACAGGGAGCTGTTATATGTGGAAGCTGAAATGTGATAGAAATAAGTATAAATAAAGTTATCATAACCAAACCCAACTATAGCCTGTATCCCTGACTTCAGCTGGCATGAATTATCTACAATAATGTAGATGTTTGAAAAGGGGGAAGAGAAAATTTATCATTTCTCAGTCAGCCTTGACTCAATTAGCCAGGATGGGAAGAATTTATGCTTGAAAAACTATTTCTGACTATTTAAAATTGCAGGGCTTCTCACTGTTGTTCTAAATCATTTGGGCACCATCCTGGAGGATTTTGAACAAGTGGGGAGAGGATTGTGCAGAAGAGGGGAAGAGGGAGAGAGGAAGGAAGGAAGGAAGGAAGGAAGGAAGGAAGGAAGGAAGGAAGGAAGGAAGGAAGGAAGGAAGGAAGGAAGGAAGGAAGGAAGGAAGGAAGGAAGGAAGGAAGGAAGGAAGGAAGGAAGGAAGGAAGGAAGGAAGGAAGGAAGGAAGGAAGGAAGGAACTGCTTTTGCTCACTGGTAGGGCTGTGTGTGGTACAATGTTTGCAAAGCTCGGTCTTTCCTTGTTTCACCCTTTTCACAAACAAATGGCACGTGGTTGATGTTACAATGCACTCTCTGAAAGTAGATGCTTTAAAAGTCCTGGTTTCTCTCTGAAATTACAAATAATGGTATGCTCAAATATGTGTGCTGAATGTTCCTTTTTCTTTCATGCACAAGTCAGTTCACATGCAATTTCTACTACTTCAAAATAAATAAATAAATAGATCAATAGATAATGTAGCAAAAGCCCTGAAACCCAGCAACTGTAGTCTTCTGCTAATGGTTTGTGCCCTGAAACACTGTACATTAACAAGCCCATTTCTGCTGAAGCTTTTGATAGCGCACTTGACAACTCTGATACTGAGGTGGCACGGAAAATGCCTCTGCCGGCCTTGCTAATGCACAAACTGCTTCCTTGCACTTACACCAATGCCTCTTGCAAGCACATACTGTGCAAACATGTCAGTGTTTATTAAATCTGGGGCTGCGATGTGGAGCGGCCTCAGCCCCCTCTGATACCAAGGCAGATGATGTTCCACTCCCTGCAGGATCAGCTCTTAGCTGGTAAATAATGCTATATTCTCATTCTTCCTCATGTAAATTCCCTTTCTCTAGCAATCTCACACTCTTGGAGTGACGCCAGCCTTATCCAAATGTGACTTCCCGTTTGGGGAATTTCCTTGAATAATTTCTCTTGTAGGGACGAGAGAAGCTGAGAATTACGGCACCCTGTATTCATATAAATACCATGAAATGGTTGTTTACAGAGAACTGCTTATCAATCCAGCAAAAAGCCCCACTGTGCAAACGATGTGAATTGGTTAGAATAACAGGTAACTCTTAAAGGACCTGCAGCTGAAACCCAGATGTATTTATATTTGCTGCTATGAGATTTCTGCTGCTCAGCATCTTTTTGGAACACATCATTATAATAGCTGTTCATTTTCTGAGGATTAAAAGACCAGGTTTGGACTTTAGGAGACAACATGGAAATGATTCAACAATGCAGGGGCAAGCCCAGTCAGTTGCAATAATCTCCTCAAGCAAACTAAATATTTAAGTTGAAGTACAGATCTTTATTGTGGTAAGGAATTTAGTCAGGACTGGAATTTCACAGCTGGTTTTGGTGTTTTTGATCTTGGACCAAAATTAGCCCCCAACACCCCAGGCCTGGAGATATCTCTGTGAGGCCACGTCTAAATCTCAGTCTTCATGGAAATGTGCTGCTCTAGGAAGGGTGGAAATGAAGTTTCCCATGGGGTTGGACTCTGTGCCTTCACAGTCCTTCCCTACTCTTCCCAGCTCTCTCATTTCCTGTCTGCTGGTTCAGGCAAGAGGCAGCATCTTTTATGCTGTGCTGACATGGGCTGACTGGCCAGTGAGTTCTTGCCTCCCTGACAAGAGCCTGGAAGTGTTTTTCCCTTTGTGGGACTACCCTGGGATGTGAAAGCTAATATCTGCCTAAAACTCATAGGATAGCATACCTGTGGGATCGCTGCCTCTGTCAAATGGGACTGAAAGTGATTGGTGGATTAAAACAATTCTTAATCAGGTCACTGAGACAAGGTGGTAGCATTGGTTTGGTTTCCTTTGCTATAAACAGTTTGTAGAAATTCCTTTCCTAGTTTATTTTGTTTTTTAGTGCTTAAACTTTTAGGTTCTTTTGCAGCCAAAAACCCCACTCCAAATGTGGGATTTGTCCACAGCATGGCATTGTGTGAACCAGGTTAACCTTGTGTCAGAGGTAAAATCAGCAAGGCTTTGTTTCGGTGCTGTGTCCTCCACGGTGTCATGTAGCTAAAGCACCATGGTTTGGTGGTTGGTGTCAGCAGCAGGGTGCAAAGATGACAGGCTCATGGGGTTTGACTCCATTCCTGGAAAGGAGATAGAGGCTTTAGATGGATCTCTCTGTCTCAGACTCTGCTCAGGGTGGCGACAGACACGGGGACTGCCACATTGCAGAGACCTGGGGAAAAGAGGCAGAGGTCAAGAACAGGAACCACAGGATTATCAGCTTCATCTTGAGTTCCTGCTACTCTGTTTGAGCAGGGCACCATAAAAACCAGTGCCATAATAAACAGTGCCATTTGACCACATGTCCTCTGTTACTTGGTATTTTTAAGGTTGGGACAAGACATCTTCTGCAGAACATTGTCATCCAGAAACTGTTTGGGGGCATCCCAATAAGGGGTGAAATTTTAAGAATTATGTTGAAGGTGGTCTGGTAAACTTGGTTTGTCCAGGCTTAAAAGCTACACCTACAGCATCCTAAGGCCCAGTTCTCCCTCTTGTTGTGTCAGGATGGACAAAGCATGCTGACTGAGACTGCTGTTAATTCCCCAGTGTCTTGCTGGTGTGGAGATGCTCCTACCCAGGACTTCCTCTCTCCTGACATCCAAGAAAGACGATGCGAACCCATGAACCCCCTCACTGTTACTCTGGGTTCAACTACGTTACAAACGTCAGTTAGAATTCATGAACTTGATTGCTCAGAGATGAGCAGAGGGAAATCGGAAATTTTTAACCCTTTTCTCTGCTGGGTTTCTTAGACATAGGGTGGAAACCTGGGTAATCCATGAGTTCTGTTGAGCATTCTCATGTTATGGAGAGATCTGCTACTAAAATGACAATTCAGTGACAGGAAAAAATAAATTATTGAAGAAACAGCTGACAGAAGAGAAATGGGATACTCTCTTTTTCCCCCAGTAATCATAAATTTAAAGCCAAAGCAGAAAGATAAACAGTAAGAAATATTCATAAGATGCATTGTTCATTTAGATAATATTAAAAAGCTCCAGATGAAAAGAGTGCAAAAGCAGAACACGTTTCTGTTGGTATAACTTGCAAAGAAATTGGACATGTGCTTGTAGGTGCTAATGGCTGCCAGGAGGCAGGTTCTGATCTTTCAGCTGTCATACTCTGGATGAAAACTGATGGATGGATTTGGCATCTTTTATAAGGTAAAATGAAAGGGTCAAAAGAGCCCCAAACCTCGTTATACAGCAGTGGCTGGAAACAGGAGGAACACTACTAGGATAATTTGAACCTAACACACAGAGCCAACCAAAAATGCTGGGAGACCTCTCAGTGAGTGGCTGTCAATGCTTCATTTTAAGGGTTAATGGCAATATCAGTGAAAGGAAAAGGCACGGAAGGTGAACATCCCTGGTGATTGTGACCTTCAGAGGGAGCAGAGAGCCTGGGCTCCTGAAGGCAGGGAGCTGGCTGGGCAGGCAGGACTGGAAACTGTGAGCACGGAAACTGCTGCTGTATTTTCTTCCTGCGCAGGGACTGTGAATAGAGAAGATCACACCATGGAAATATCCTCTTCACTCCCCCAGCACACCATCAAAGCTCTGAACATGTAGGTTAACACCTATTCTGAAAGGTGGAAATTGGATTTTCTTCCAAAACCCTAGCTGAGAAACTAAACATCATTCCCTGTACACTTTATTTTGAGGGTTTGAAAGCATCTGAGGGCAGATTTGTCCAAGCTGCTCTGCTTCATTTTGAACTGCTGCTGGAATTGCTGGTAGGAGGACATCCTCCAGCTGTGTGCCAGTAACCTGCAGACACAGCCTTGCCCTCATACAGGGATAACCTCGTGCTCCAGTTGGGAAAAACCGGAACCAGTAGTCTCACCTGCTGTCTTAGTACTCATATGCAAAATGTTTATTTCCTGAGGGCAACAAGGAGACAGCAATGTTGCTTTTTAATGCAGAAAAGGCACTGTATTTCATTATGTAAAATGCCAGCTGGCAGAGAAGCAACATTACATGATACAACCCATATTTCAGTGGCCAGAATTAGGCAATTCTTTATAAAATGCAGGTTATGTTTCAAAAGACATTCTTCAGAACAGGCTGGAAGAGTCTACTCTAAATGGGGAAAAATTGAGAATCAAAGGAAGGTTTGGAAAAAAGTTGCTGAATTAAGATCAGTTCACTAAACACATACATTCTAGCATTCCCATTGTGAGAAAATGTCCTTCGTTCAGTTTTTTAGTGTTATTTGGAAGCAAAAAAATTTCTTGCTTTTTGCTTCTGCAGTTATTGTTTATAAGTTCAGCACAACACAGGAGTCTTTCAGTGCAGGCACTGTGAACAAGAAGCCAGGAATCATCTTCCCAGACGCACCAAGTCAAGGTTTCCCTGGGATTTTATTCTCCATGGTGAATGCCCTGGAGTAAGTCTGACTTTCTGCAAGATCTCTGTGCTTACAGCTTTAAAAACCACATAGTTTAAGGACCAGTGAAGGTTGTCTAGAAAAAACCCAAAGAACCATAAGGCCAAAGGGGTCATAAAGTTCCTGAAATGAAGTTTTGTTATCCAACATGTGAGATTCCTTTGCTCTAAACCTCTTCAGCAAGATAAAGTCTTAGATAAATTAGATAAATCTTCTCAGCTGAGGCATCTGGCTGTGAAACAAATTCCAGAGGAGATCAGGTGAAACTAATTCTGACCATCTATAGGAAAACCTGCAGTCTTTTGCTTTACAGAAAGCCTTGCTAGAAGAATAATACCACTTTCATTATTATTCAGTCCCACCAAGCAAGCAGAAACTCTCTCAACCAAAGCCAATAAATCGATAATCTCACCCTGAGAACATTTACTTTCTTTGAAAAGGAGGGAGTGCCTAGGCTCCATGAAGGCCATCCAGAAACTGGCTGTCAGTATCCATTGTGCGTAGAAGGAGCTCAGATACTCTGGCATGGGGTGTGAGAACTGGAGGTAAGGTGCTTAAAAGGCAGTCAATGCACACATATGCTGTCGTGCTGCACACTTACGTGTAAATACACCCTTTCCTATACCTACACACCTGTATGTTCATTCTCCTGTAAAGGAAAATGAACTTACTATTAAAAATGGCAGATTTTTGAACAGCAAAGACAAATTAGTGCTTGCTGAAGTTGTCCAGACTGGATCCAACTCACAGAGAAGTCTACTGTCTCCCAGGGGCTTGGGCAAGGGACATTACTGGAAAATTCTCCAGCCTAGTAAGGCTCTCTGATGGCTATCTGCTATTGATTATTTGAGCTGGCAGTGATGAAGTAACAAGACAGGCTTGAGGGCAATCAAAAAAGACTTCAGAGCCCTGGGACCATTGGTAGAGGGAGCGTGAGCACAGGTACTGACTTCTTTGATCCTTCCAGGAGTAATATTACAAGGAGTAATACTGAAAGGAATAGGCAGATCCATCAGGTCAGTGCGTGGCTCCGAGGTTGGTCTAAGTGGAAACATTTTGTGTTTGTTGATTGTGAGATGATCTACTCAACACCAGGTCTACTGCCCACTGATGGGATGCACCTATCTCAGAGGGGAAATGTAGCACAGGAGCTGGTTGGGCTCCTTGACAGAGCTTCAAACCAGCTTGGAAGGGGGAAAGGGATAAAACCAGGCTCAAAACTTGATGAGCACTAATGGGATCCCTCAAACCCTTAATCTGCTTTACGATGTCTTGGCTACCAAGTACCACACCTGAAATGTTTCTATACTAATGCACACGGCATAAGGAACAGACCCAATGAGTTGGAAGCTTTGGCTCAGCCCCAGAGATTTGACATCACTGGCATAAATAAAACCTGGGGGGATGAGTCCTGTGACTGGAGTGCCCATTTGGATGCTTTAGGCTCTTCAGAAGGGATAGGCAGGGCAGAAGAGGTGGGGGGCAGGGGTGGCACTGCGTGGAATAGAAGGGTTAGAATGTATGGAGCTCACAGCTGGTGATGGCACAGTTGAGAACCTCAGGATAAGAACCAAGCAGCAAACAACGTGGATGTCATCGTGGGAGTCGGCTACAGACCTACAGCCAGGAGGATGATGCCAATGAATAAGTCTTTGAGGAACTAAGGGATGCCTTCAAGTCAACTGCCCTTGTCCTTATGGGGGACTTCAGCTTGCCAGAAATTAAATGGAAGCATCACACAGCTCGTACAACTCAGGCCAGAAGATTCCTAAAAAACCTGAATGTGCTTTAAACTCTTCACGGTGCTGCCTTGCGTGCGAGTTGCTCCTTTGAGCTCAGTCTATTACCAATGTCATCAAGCAGCACCTGCAAAATTGAGAACTAAATGCATAATTAAGAACACCTTGAAACTAAAGAAACCATAAGTTTTAACCTCCCTGGCACAGAGACTATTATTTCAGAAACAGTAATGATTAACAGGTCTCTTACTTTTGACTTGAGGTTATAACAGCAATTCAGTATAGAGACTCCTTACATCATTCTGCGTGCAATAGGAGACCAGTACAAATATTCCAGTGCGGTGGTAAAACCATTTTGAGTTTTTCCAGCCACCTTGACATCTTGAAGGCAGAACTCAAAGGTAACTGTGACCTGCACAGCTCTCCATTCAGCCTTTTATTGACTTAATGGCTCACAGGGAAAATTACAATGCCTCTGAAACTGGGCTGGTTCAAAGGAAGAGCATGGGAAAGCTCTGCAGTGATCTGCACTGTTTATGCAGTGAGTTTTTATATATGTCATTCCTGGAAAACGTGGAAAATTTTCAGAGTATAAATAATTTTTCCCCCAAAAGGATTCTGAAATGCAATGCTATGCTTTAGATTAACAATGAGGTAAATTAAAGTTAGTTTGTTCAAATGACTTAGTTTATTTTCTTAGGGATGAGGTGGAATGTTATAAGTAATTTAATTCAAGTAAGGACAAGAACCGTAGTTGTAGGTCTCCACAGCAGTCAAATTAATTTCCTCTGCCTTTTGTTCTGGTTCATACAAACACTCAAATCCACCATCAAAGTAGCAAGTTCATTTCTAAAACAACCTACTGGCTCAGCAGCTAATTGTAAGTTTAAAACAAGGTGTGGTAGTTAAGGTCAGTGCTAAACCGTAAGAGTACTTCATTTCCCTGAGTATTTACCTGCAGGTTTAAAGAAAGACCTTGACTTGCACAATTTATAAAAACTTACTGTCCTGCACTGTGAATTTTCTTTCATATTGAAAGCTGGATTAAAAAAAAAATCATCAGGATGTCCCTTATTTTCTGAGGTGTAAAATGAAAACATTTGTTTCTACAACAAGACTATCAGAATTAAATACTGTGATGTCAGACTAAGTAGCATTACTTTAGCTCCTGTATGGTTGAGTGATTTTACTATAATAGTTTCTCATAATGATGCTTTTTATCTGTAATGCATAGGGGATAGAGAGACTGACAGAGCTGTAATCTTTCTTTCAGAGGCATGGAGTTAAGTGAACAGGGTTCAAGTGAAAATATAATTTGGAAAAGAAGATAAAGACGGCCCTATATAAGACTGTGTCACCATTTCAAGTGAAAGATGTTAGCTCTGAAAATAATGCCATATATTTCAAAGATAAGTCAACTTCAAATTTGTACTACAAGGTCTGGAATTTATTTGTTTGTGGCAAAGCCTGTGTACAGTTATGTGTACTCAGCTACTCTTGTCACTGCTATTTGCTGTTTATGCAGCACTCTGTGTGCTGAGCATTGAATGCATTTATGAAGAACAGGGCCCTGCCCCAAAAAACCCTTTCCATTTACTAGGCCACAGAATGAACAAACGTGTTCTCCTGGTTTCACAGCTGTCTGCGCGTGCAAGCAAAGCTCCTCTGTGTGTACCGAGGCAAACTAAGCCTGGAACAGCTTCAGCACGGATGGCAGCTTCTACTGGCACTGCCAACCACTCCTCAGGACACGATGAAATCAGTGCCTTCTTCCACTGCTCTCCCAAAACTCCTGAGGCTGTCGTTCCTGTGATCTTTTAAGCGAGTATGGTCATTGGTGAATGAAAGGCAAATATGTCAGTGCTCCTGAACTATCCTCTGACCCACCATCACAACCACACAATGCCTTCACAATTTTAATGCTGCAAAAGAGATTTTAGACTGTCCTAAGCAATCAACAGGTGTGTTCACACCTATGATTTTTGCATCACACTGCCCAGACTTAAAGCATTGCACTGCGTCCAAAGAAGGGTGATGGAACTGGGGAAGGGTCTGGAGCACAAGTCTGATGAGGAGCAGCTGAGGGAGCTGGAGGTGTTCAGCCTGGAGAAAAGGAGGCTCAGGGGTGACCTTATTGATCTCTACAACTACGGGGAAGGAGATTGTAGCCAGGTGGGGGTTGGCCTCTTCTCCTAGGAGAACAATAGGACAAGAGGACACAGGGGAGGTTTAGGTTGGACATTAGGATGTCTTTCTTCACAGAAGGGTGATTAGACACTGGAATGGGCTGCCTAGGGAGGAGGTGGAGCCACCGTCCCTGGAGGTGTTTAAGGAAGGACTGGGAGTGGCACTCAGTGACATGGTCTAATTGACATGGTGGTGTTTGGTCAAAGGCTGGACTCAGTCGCAGAGGTATTTTCCAACCTAATGGATTCCACGATCCTGTGAAGTTATCACCAGTTTTATTTAATGTGCTCACATCTATGATTTTTGCATCACACCACCCAGTCACGTCAAAGCACAGAACTACAGCATTTCACCTTTCCTGGGCCTGCGTGTGACTGTGCCCTGTGAGGAACAACATGGAATCATGGAATCTTTCAGGCTGTTAAAGAGAGACCACTGAGTCCAACCATTAACCCAGCACTGCCAAGCCCACCACTAGACCTTGTGGCAAGCTACTAAACCATCACGAAGCACCACATCTACACGTTTACTGAACACTTCCAGGGATGGTGACTCAAGCAGTGGCCTCAGGGCACTTCAGGGCACAGCAGTACCCTCAGCCCCGATGTGCGTGGCGTAACCTCCATTTTCAGCCTGCCCTGCACTGGATTTGGGGACGGTGGTGCCTGTGTGGTTTTGAGGGATGGCTGCAGAGACAGGATGACAAAGCAGCCCTACACTGAAGGGCTGTGTTATGTCGGAGCGGCGGGCGGGCTGCGGCCCCTGACACGGGGCTTTGCCTAAAGCATCCCCTCACGCCTCATCCCCGAGCGCTGCGGCTCCTTTAAGGCGTCACGNGCGATGCACGCTGGGAGCTGTAGTCCAATATCAGCACCGGCTACAGCTTATGGCGAGGCGCGGAACTACGCCTCCCAGCGTGCCGCGCGCGGCGGGTTCCCGTCAGCGCCGAGGGGGAGCCNGGTCTAATTGACATGGTGGTGTTTGGTCAAAGGCTGGACTCAGTCGCAGAGGTATTTTCCAACCTAATGGATTCCACGATCCTGTGAAGTTATCACCAGTTTTATTTAATGTGCTCACATCTATGATTTTTGCATCACACCACCCAGTCACGTCAAAGCACAGAACTACAGCATTTCACCTTTCCTGGGCCTGCGTGTGACTGTGCCCTGTGAGGAACAACATGGAATCATGGAATCTTTCAGGCTGTTAAAGAGAGACCACTGAGTCCAACCATTAACTCAGCACTGCCAAGCCCACCACTAGACCTTGTGGCAAGCTACTAAACCATCACGAAGCACCACATCTACACGTTTACTGAACACTTCCAGGGATGGTGACTCAAGCAGTGGCCTCAGGGCACTTCAGGGCACAGCAGTACCCTCAGCCCCGATGTGCGTGGCGTAACCTCCATTTTCAGCCTGCCCTGCACTGGATTTGGGGACGGTGGTGCCTGTGTGGTTTTGAGGGATGGCTGCAGAGACAGGATGACAAAGCAGCCCTACACTGAAGGGCTGTGTTATGTCGGAGCGGCGGGCGGGCTGCGGCCCCTGACACGGGGCTTTGCCTAAAGCATCCCCTCACGCCTCATCCCCGAGCGCTGCGGCTCCTTTAAGGCGTCACGTGGCTCTTGGGCGGCGCTGTAGTCCCTTGACCGGGGTGGCAACGCCGGCCAGCGCAGCTAACGGCAGCGTGAGGGACTACAACTCCCAGCAGCCACCGCGGGGACGGATGAGCTCACCCGCC
>VZTJ01004884.1:2177736-2309035 GCA_013397795.1 Orthonyx spaldingii
TGGGCAGCGTCCTCGGCTCCCCACCCTTTGTGGGGGAAGGGCCGCGCCGGCTGCGCGGGGCCGCGGCGTCCTGGGGTTTGTCCTGAAATCAGCTCCAGGGTCCGCATCCGCGGGGTCTCGCCTTAATGGAGGAGCTGTAAGAAATAGGCGGGCAGGCCTTGAGAAAGCAAAAATACACCTGTATCTCTTTTCTAGTTATTTATTTATTTAATTTTTTTTTTTTAAACCATTAAGTCCTTTTTGCAGTAGCCAACTTCGTTATTAAGCATAGGAGGTTTATTGTAGCATGGACTGTGGTTTGCACTCTGGTGCCTCGGAATCATTCAGATCTGTTACGTTATTTCATATTACAGTGAAATTTATTTGGAGCAGGTTGTGTAGTTTAATTGATTTATTTTATTTCCCAAGAAAAAATAATCAAGGATTAAGCCCTTAAAAAGATGTCCTATTGGTTCAAGTAGCAAAAGAGCAAATAAGTTCATGTGCCTTTCTCTTGTAGAGATTACCTCAAGTTTTTTGTTATCAACACAGAGCTTGTGTTCAGGTATCATATTTACAGCAGCATTTCCTCCTGACAGCATCTTCAGACTTCCATGTGCATGTCATACCACCTGCTCCCTTTCCTCTTGCTCTCATAAACTTCTTGAGCACGTGAAGGAGAAATTAAAGAATTGGCTTTTGTGATGTAGCGAGTCTGAAATACCATGATATAACAAATGGGTTTATTTTGTTCTCCATGTAGTTTTGTGCCCATCTATTTTGTTGGGTCAACAATCAGTCTGGTGGTTGTAAGTTGTCTTTTTCCCTCCCCTCTTCAAAATTTGGATTCATACACTTTCATACTTGACTACCCAAAATCTATGGTCCTTTAGATTAAGTGTCTCTGTATGTCTGTCCTCATCTGATACATACTTCAGGCATAATTTCCTTTTGGGGCAGTAGCCTTTATGTGACTTAGATATGCAGAAGAGTGATGTGTATAACAGCAAAGAGGCGTGCAAGTTTTTATTTGCAACTTTGCAAGTCATCACTCAACACTTTTCTAACTAAACCTCAAGCAGGAAGATGCATCTTGTTTTGTTTCGCGTCTTAGATCACTGGCTTTTACAGGCACAGTTTCCTGGGTATTGTTAAACATCATCATACCAAGGGAAATAAAACCAGCAGTGGAGTGATGCTCAGAGTGGGACATTGATGTGGCTCCCCTACCCCCAATATTTTAATGTTTGTGCCTTGTGGTTATGTGTAGTCTAGAACTTTGGTTCTCATCAGGCTGTATGGGATCTTTCTGAAATTTATCTTAAAAGCCAAAATCGTTGCTCATCTACCTACTTCGTTTTTCTTCTTTCTTTCAGACTAGGTAGTTCCTAATGAAATGTTCAGTCTCTCTGAAAGTATGTCATGTCTTGAAAATTAAATACAGTGTTTCAGCACTAAATTTTTGGGAGAATACATCTGTCTGTTATGCTTGCTGACATATTATTCATACTTTTGTAAGTGTGCACAACATGTGACTTAATATATTTGTAACTTTGTCTTAATTGGTTTTTTTGCCTCTACTCTTAGCTGTGTAGGCGATGTGTCAAATGTTTCCATTTCACTTTGTAGTGTGGTACAAGAGGTTCTGAAGACTGATGGGCAAGTGGGGAGTTAATCCAGTTAAACAAACAGATCAGTTAGTTAAACCAGAATAAACCTGCAGCAGAGACGTTGGTCAATCAATCAGTAAGCATATTGGAATTAGGTTTTGAGGACAGGTAAATCCCCATTGCTCAGTTTTTTGGAAGGTAAATACTTACACTTTTAAAGTTGGTGTTGCTTCCTCCATAGTGGTTTCAGTGACTTCTTTCTTGACACTTTGAATAGCTTTCCAATGGTTGTGACATGAAAATTGCCATTACTTAAAAGTTCACAGATAATCTTGTTGCAAGGGTGAAATCTTAAGGCATCATTGCATGACTCTTGCTGACGTGAAAATACGATCGCCTTGGTATGTAAAAATTTGATAGTTAAGGGTACATGGTCAGAGCCAGACTTGGTTTTTTGAGTGAAAGGTTGGCAGATGTTTTTTCTGGATGAAGTTGAGAAAAAAATTCTGTATTTTACAGGTTTTACAA
The DNA here is from genome assembly GCA_013397795.1 of Orthonyx spaldingii. Taxonomy (NCBI): domain Eukaryota; kingdom Metazoa; phylum Chordata; class Aves; order Passeriformes; family Orthonychidae; genus Orthonyx; species Orthonyx spaldingii. The sequence continues at coordinate 2,179,854 of VZTJ01004884.1, forward strand.
GTGACAGATCACTTCTAAATTAGGTGCAATGTTTGTTTTGGCTGGATGGAGAGTAAGCAACACACTAGTAGCTGTAAAGTAGTAACCAGACTTGCTTTACTTTCATCTTACCCAGAATATTGAAAAGTTCCCTTTGGTCGATAAGAGAAGTCATCAGCCAGTTAGTTCTCTGTTGAACAAACTTAAATGTTTAATCTTTGAAAAGATGTGAAATATAACTACCAGCCCCCCCGAATTTAGTGTTTGCTGCACAGCACAGTGTGTTCTGCTTGTTCTCATGCTCTCATTGCTCTCATGTAGTTTCAAGCTTTTGTCACCTGGTTTTAGGGCAGCCATTCTGGGTGTGGTGGGCACATCCTTTTACTAGTGTTCTATTAGGTGTTTCTTCCAAAACTTGTCTAAAAGACAGAATGAAACAGGACGTTAAAGGAATGATCCTGTGTGTGGTCCACATTTTGGTGTGTCAATAATTGTTCAGAATAATGTATACTTTGAACCTGCTTTATGAAACAAGTTGAATATAGTTTAAAAATGAATGTAATTATGGTTCAAACTAAAAGCTCATGTGCCAGTATTGAAATTCTAGCTAACCCTGTTAGAGCTAAGAAATATATTTGTCTTGAGGTTTTTATACATCTTATCTGGAGGTTTTTTTACGACTGTAGGCTAAATTTTGCATTAGAGTACATGCTAAGTCTTGTTCTGGGATGCAAGTGGGCAACTCCTAATGGAATCTTCCTGGAAGGTGTGTTACTCCATGCACATGCTTTATAACATCTGAATTCACCCTCTGAAACACTGTCAGATGTTTTGGAGTGATAGTGAAATTAAGGGTGCTTTGGCAGTGTATCAGTGCAAGGGAGTCTCAGTTTTGGAAACCTGTACCTGTGTCAACTTTAACTGGAACTGGAAACCAAGTCATTCAGTTGTCCAGTGCTGCTGCTGGACTTCTCTAGGACTTTTTCTTTTTAATATGCATATTTATAGAAATAGATCTTGCTTTCTGTTATGTTTGATTTTGGTTCTGTTGTAATGCAGTAACACATTGCATCAGGTTTTCTTAATTTGATCCTGTAAATTTTTGACAGACAGTTAGGTTATTCATGTTGTGAGAGGAATTTGATTATCTTTAGCAACCACTGTATAATTCATACATACACCATAGTAAAATTGGCTATTCTTTGCCATATTCAGGTATTTTGGAGTGGAGAGTGGTATGTCGGTAGCCAATCAGCTACAGAGGCACTTTTTGTTATGGGCCTGACTGATCTTGTGTTATTAAAGAGAATAATTTAGCAGCCATTTAACAATTCTCTCACTTGCATTTTTTGAGGTATTGTATGTCAAATGTAGTAATGTATTAGATCTTCTTACATTTGAGAGCTGTTTTAGAATTTCATAAGATACTTCAGTGTACTGTTTCTTTATTATGGGATACTGCTTTTAAAATAGAGATTCTATACATAGCAGAATGTACATTTCAATTTCTTCAGCAAGCTTTGTAGCTCGTTGTATTTTACTGATATCTGTGTTTGATTTGTGATTTGAGATTTTCCCTGTTCTCTCTTCCCCTTCCATGATTCAAACATTCAAAAGAGGAGCTTTTGTCAGGAGCTCAGAAGTTCAGCAAATAGCTAGCTTTTGTGCTTTTGTGTAGGGCCTCCTCATCTCCAAAACCAAACTTATTTTGGCCAATTTTTGTCAAGGCTCAGGTAAACTAGATAAATTTCAATTAATAAAATGGTATTATAACCTCTGCTCCTCAGAATGAGGAAGCAGGTACTTATAAACATTCTTAACACTCACTTGAAGAAAAATAATCCCTTTTGACAGTCAGGTAGTAAATTTGTTCCTCTGACTAAAGGTAGTTCACTCTTTTTTAAAAAAACAATTTTTAATAAAGATGCAGTGCCTACCCTGAAGAACTTATGCTCTGCTTTTTTCAATAGAAGGAGATGAAACAGAATGGGATAACACTATTAGGGTTTGCTTTAGAGGGTATGGTTAACTTGCTGTTTTAGGAGGAGAATCTAAACAGAACATCTCAAACTTTAAAACAAGCTTAGTGGTTGCATAACCTTCACATTATCAGCTCTTTCATAGCTTCTTCCAATGCTCAGTGAAGGCATTTTTCAGCGGATAGACCTGAGAGCACAGGCACACGTACAGTGATTGGGGCAGATCTCATCTCGTAGTGCTGCTCCTGGGAAGTGTGTGCCTGTGTGTACTCATGACCTTGACGTAGATCCAATCCCTGAGCACTCCATTCCTCCGGCACCTCCCGCACCTGCAAAATCATGGTCAGCTGATAGTGAGAATAATCGGTTGTGAATTATTAAATGAAACATACCAAAAGTGTGTCAGAAAAAATGGCACCTGGTTCAGCAGTGTCTAATCCGTATGAGCTAAGGATCCTCCTTTGACTTTGTTAGGAGACATTCGATTCTGGCTGTGAAGGCAGAGGATATTTTTTTTTTCCCTTGCTGTATTGGTTACAAAATGTTTGTAAGAGATTGAGAGAGAGAAGTTTTTTACTGTAAAATACATAGTGACTCCCTTCCTGTCCTCGCTTTTGTTTCCTTACCGTGATAGCAAAACCTTGTTAATTTAATTTGGAACCAGATTAGTTTGAAAAGATAGTTCTGAAATAGGTGTATATTGATGAGAATATCCAGGGTTCTTGTCCAGTTCTTCTCCTGCAAGTGTTTTGACCCCAAACAGTACCTGAAGCTTTATTTAGGTGTTTACCATTGCATTCTTTTCTTGGTTATGGCATTTATCCTGTGGTAGTGATATCCCATCTTGAGGGGTGTCTTTAGATCCTTTCTCCTTTGCAGTCAGAGATCCAGTCACGGTCTCTTCTGGCCTGGCAAGGAGAGCTGAGTGGATGTGGCAAATCAGTTTGGTGGTGCTTGGTGCCTCTGAGACTAATGTTTAGACCCTGATATGTGTGTAGCAAGGCTGGTCCTGAACAAATACAGGTCTGCTGAAGACCTGTTGTGAAGAAGTGATTGGGAGAAATAACTGGGAAATAAACTTGCTTTGCTTAGGGTGTACAGGGCTTCAGGGATGTGCTAGGCAGTGTTCTGGGTTTATATGGATCTGAGTAATCAAAGACAGTTTAGTATTTATTGGGACTCCTTCACTGATGGAAAAGGAAGTTATATATCCCCTTTTATTAAGGTAATGAGAACAGTCCCTACATTTTCATTTCTTGTATTTTTTAACATTTATTTTAGTAGTGACCAAGGTGGCTTTGGGCTGGTCTGTTTTGAGCAAGAATATTCCATATGTGGAATTTTCCCAGTTTAATTAAACATAAGGAAAAATTTGAGTTAAATGTCTAGAAGAATACTGCAGTTCAGTTTCTTTTTTGCTGCAAATGAAGAGTTCAACAGGGAAACGACATTTATGATGTCACTCTTAATGGTATTATGGGAGCTGCCCAAATTGAGGCTTGTCTGAGAATGCAGTAGAATAGATAGGCCTTTTTTTTGTTTGTTTTTGACACAGCAATTGCTTAATTTTGTGTTGTAAAAATTCAAGCAGCCTATAATGTTACTGACCTTCACCTCCTCACCTGTGCAGAAACACACCAGAAATACTATTAAAGATAGGTCTGAGCAACATAGCGATTTTCCTGACGTAAATATTTTTTCCTGAATATTTTCTTGATATTTCCTTTTTTTAATAGGGAATGTACAGCTGCTGTAGTGATGCAGAAGTTAGTCTAGGCACTGTTTTGCAAAGTGGATTTTAGGGGGAAAATTAATGGGGCTGCCTGTGAGCCTGTTCCAAGCTGCTGAACTGAAGTTGTTCCTGTGGCACTGGTGATAGCGCTGGTGAAGAACTTCCTAGGGGTGGGAGCTTTAACCATGTTCTTAAATAATCAGCTCCCCTTCTTTGGCAAAAGCCACAAAGGTGGAGTTCTCCCCATCTCAACATTGCTAGTAATGATAGAACCCACTCAGGCATCTGAGAGGAAGGTGTTCCTGTTCTGCATCACTGTAGAGTGGCCATCTCTCTCTACTCTTTGTTAAAGGAAGCCTTGAAAGATTTTGGTACAAGCCGGGTACCTGAAGTTGGATAAGGTGAAAAACCTATGTAGGAGGCTGTGTTTAGCCTCTATCTGCCTACTCAGTTATGGTTTCTTCCTCTTAAAAAACCAAAAGAAGTTGGAGCTCAAAAAGGTCATGATAAGTGTCCCCTTGGGTCAGATCTTAAAGAGTAACTTTGCTCATTTATAAGGAGGAAACAAAAGATTTACTCCACTGTACATTTTTCAGAAGAAAATCTCTGGGTACTTCCATGAAATATTCCTATACATAGCCTCTCCTCAGGCCTAGAGGAATAAAGCATAGTAGATTTAGGTGCCTCTGTACTGTTACTTATGGTGGAATATCACAAAGTTAAGTCCTCATGCACAGTAGATCTTTACAATAGTCCTCCTTTAACACACTGATCTGTCAACTGGTTTGTAGTAGCTTTGTCAGGTGGTTACTTGTGAAGGATGTTCAAAAACATGAGACCACAATCATCCAGGTAAATAATTAAGTTTTTACAAGGTCGCAGATGTAATTATTTTGAAGTCCAGAGCTGTGGACTGCCTGGATCTTCAGCAAACTTATCAGTTGTGGCATCTGGACTTTAAGGCTTCTCTTAAGGACTCATCTTCTATGCCTCTTAGAAAGTGGCTGTGGGAGGTAAATTGCTTGTGGTCCAGGAGGGGCCACAATAGGCAGTGAAGACTAACTTCTGGGAGGGTTCATGGATTGCTCTTAGGAAAAAACTGCTGGCTTTTTTTTTTTTTTTTTCCCCTTTAACTGCTTTGGCAGCAGTTCAGTGGTCTGTGTTGAGCTGCAGACAGATGGAGGATGTGATCAGCTGTTGGGGCAGTGTTTGCTGCTCTAAATAGCTGTTTCTTGTCTTCTCCAGGGAAAGGTAGCAGGCTCCATAGAAGTGTCTGGCTGGCAGCACAGGGGACTTCACTGTTCTAGATGTAAATTTTCAGATGCCCATGTGTATTCTTCTAGATATTAATTATGCCTACTGTATCAAAAGTGATTGTTTAGTCATGGCTTGCATTGCAATGTCAGCTTTGCTCACTTCGATTCCTAAGTCAGTTGTTGCTCTTTTTGGAAAGAGCAGCTTCTGTACTTAAAGCAAGACCAAACTGTGTCACGGGGCAGTGTTTGGTTTATGTCACAAACCTCTATGTGTGCTGTAGACATGAGCTTTCAAAAGATGGGGTATTAACACATGCATGCATCACTAGCATATAAAACTCTAGTGATTGATATCTGTTTATTAAATAATATATGGTTGATAAGTTAGCGGTGGTAATTAAATCCAGTAATTGTCATTTAAAAATGTGAAGGGCTCCATGGACCCATAACTATTTGTAATTTTCTGAATTAGGAGTAGAAACACTGGCAACTGGAGTTTGCACAAAGGGTTTTACTTAGACTTCTGTGGACAACAGTGAATTAATTGTGAGATGTTTTTGTGTAGTTATCTTTTTTCTTCCCCCTTAAGGTTTCAGCTCCTTTAGGAAATCTGCAGACACAGCAGAAGTAACCTCTGAAATTAGTCCTTAGAAAGGGACTGGAAGGTAAAGAGTAGAGTAGTAGGCACGTTTCTCTACAGCATCAGAAGCTGAAGGAGATTTTACAGTACTGGCAATCTCATTTAGTTATAACACTCATAAAGCTGTTGAGAAGTGGGGAAATGCATATGGCATGTCGTGTTAGGGCCATCTATCTCCTGAGCCAGCTTTTATCAAAAATTGGTCGTCTAAGGCAATATATGCTCTGGATTTAGGGCAGTAATCTGCCTCTCAGGTGTGCTTAGCACAGCTGTGTGCTGGCAGGGCCGGCTGCTGCCAGAGCTAGTGCAGGATAACTCAGTGTCAGTGTTGAGCTCTGCCCATTGAATGTTCTTTCTGTACCACCAACCACCATTTAGGAGCTATAAACATGGATATCTGCCAGCTAGACTGACATCTGAACAAGACTCTGAAGCAGCACCTTTGTATGTACTTTGTATGTAGAAAAACGTTGCGGTCTCAGGGTCTCAGGTCTTTTTTGTCTGCTTTTATTGTCCCCATATGTCAGAAGAAATAGGTGGCAGTTACAGGTCTCCTAAGTTAACAGCAGCCTGTGGGTAGTGAATGAGGGTGGGGTCTTCGGAAGGATAGAATGAGACTAAAATGTTTGGGTTTTTTCCTCTTGGGTGAAGTAGGAAATGAGTTAATGTGAATGAGAGGAGAAAGCTGTAAAAGAGCAAGTGTTATTGATGTTACATGAAATATGCTTGGCCTTTTGAAATGGGCAAGTGAGTTCAAGAAAGAAAAAAAGACTCTTGAATGCACTAGCTAAGCATGGCATGATGTAGACTTGTTTTTTGAATTTGACTGAGAAGTTTTTGTTACATCCCTCAGGTTTTGAGTGTCTGTCATGATACCAGCATTGTAAAGTGAGGGAAGGAATAGAAGGCTGTCAGTTGAACCCTTTTCCTGAAAGAAGTCTGTTGATTAATGCAAGCCATGGCTCTAAAGTCTGTGTATTAGGACATATCTCATGGCGTGTAGTGTTGAAATATGTTGGAAATTATATTAAATGTAATGTACACATAGTGTTCTAAGGTGCTCTAAGGCTCTACCTTGACTCCTGTTCTGCTTTCAGCTTTGTGCTGTCAAACTGCACCGGTGATGGTTCCTTACAAGCAAAAGATGTGGCTTTAGGCAGGGGTGCCAGACCTGATTACGCTCTGCCACCCACTTCTCTCTTTGAGGCTCTATTCGGAGAGAGAGAACTAGTACAAACAGCTGTATGTTGATGTGGTTGAAGTCAGTGCACTAACTGTGGGTACTGCAAACTTCGTGATTTCTTCTTTATTTTGGGGCTAAAATAATTTTGATTTTAAACTAAGATTTTTTTTTTTTTTTTTTTTTTTTTAAATGCCAAGGCTTGTTTTATGGTTTTTGGTGGTGGATTGGTTTTGGGTTTCTTTCTTTCTTTCTTTCCCTGTGTGCAGAAATAGAAACTTGAGCTCTCAGAGCAGAAGTCTTCCTCAGCTAGGAAGGTGATGATACCATTGAATTGTACACAGAATTGCTGAAGTTGGACGGGACCACTGGCGGAGTCATCTGGTCCAACCTGCCTGCTCGAGTAGGGTCTTCCTAGAGCACGTTGCACCAGATGGTTTCCAGACAGGTCTTGAGTATCTCCAGTGAGGGAGACTCCACAGCCTCTCTGGGCAACCTGTTCCAGGGCTCAGTCACCTGAAGAGTGAAGAAGTTCTGATATTCAGGTGGAACTTCCTGTGCCTCAGTTTCTGCCCATTGCCTCTTGTCCTATTGCCTGGCACCACTGAGTAGAACCTGGCTCCATCTGCTCGATGCCCTCCTTTCAGATGCTTATAGACATTGATGAGATGTACCATCTCAGTCTTCTCTGCTTCTCAAGGCTGAACAGATAGCTTGGATATTTCTAATATTAGGTGTGTTTTTCCACTGAGATTGGTAGTTTAATTTAAAAACACCTTGAGTAAAACATGTTGTCATAGGCAGACTTTTGTTAGTTATAAATACTACAGGAAGTTAAGGAACTTCTTTCAAGTGCTAGAACCATATTAAACCCAACAGTTGACTATTTCAAACACATTGTAGGGAGTGTTTCACAGAGATGGATGTGGAGCTCTGAATTTGGATAACACTAAAGGTGATGCAAGCCCAGAGACACTTTCATGGACAGATGCAGTGAGTGAGAATGTGTGTGTGCATGCACTGAGGCTTTTTGAAACATGCTATTTTTGAATGTGGGTTAAAGAGGTTGCTATGTAAGTGTAGGAATGAAGTAAATACTTTGTATGTGTGCATGGAAATTATTTTTGAGTAGGAGAACACACACACAAGTGGGCTACCAATGGACAAAGCAGTGCCTGAGTAAATGTTTGAAGGTTCTTTGCCACACTGTGTCACACTGTGAAACCAGTCATTGGGAACAGAAGAGTTTGCCTTAAAAAGCAGTTCCGAGCCACAGTACGGTTCTGCCAGCCTTTAGTGTTTAATTGGTGTGGAGTTAATGACCAAAAGATTTCTTAATTGCCATAATGCTTCCAGGCTGCTTATCTTCAATAAGCTGCTGCCACAACAGATGGCAAGCTAGTGGTTTAACTGAGGTTCACTTGAAGTTTTTCACAATTTTGTTTTAATGGCCTTAAGTTATCTATGTGGCTGTAGCTAATGTGTAGTTGAAACTCAAGTCTTCACTGAAATAGGCTTCAGATGAATTAAGGTTTTATTTTGTCACCCAGCAAGAGATAGAACTCTCCTTTACTCTCAAAGAAACTTTGCAGTTTTATCTGTGTGATCATCTTTATTTTATCTTCACATTTTTTCCTGGCTACTCCCAAGATTTGTCTCCACTATACTGTCATTCTCCACTTCTTTTCAGGGAGTCTGCAGGGAATTGTACTGGTGTCTGCTGTGATTTGAGACAGCTTGCAGCAGCAGCCTGAAGCTGACTAGGTTGGGGTTTTTTTAGCATCGTAAGAGTCTGAACCACAAGAATAAAAGTGGACAAAGTTAAAGTTCCATAAGTTTTAGATATTAAAAAAAGCTTTCAAAAAAGATTCTTATGCTTTCAAAGGAAAAAAATTACAATTACTTTTTTCCTGTCTGGAAGACAGGCTGCCATAGTTATACAGTATCCACTAGTTACAGATTTGAAACCTTATGTAGGAGGATATAGAACTTTGTACTGAGAAACATTGCATAGTAACTAAGTTAAATATTAATTATTATTTAATGTTTTTGGGAGTGCTGTCATTGGTGACCTAGCTAACTGCTTTTCAGAATTATGCAGAAATTATGACAATCACACACTGAATATTATTTAGACTGCTTGTTGTATGTTTTTTTTGTAAACTTGATGGCTGTATCTTAAAAAATTAAGAGGAACATTCTTCTGTGAATATTTAAAGTCATTCTGAGCCTATGTTTTCATTTTTAATCAGGTGAAAAATCTAGTGATTGTGTAAGGTTTAGGGGATTCTTCTGATCCCTAGAAATTTGTTAAAACGTTGCTAGTAATGGCCTGTGGTAATTTATTCTTTAAATAGAACGTTCGGACAGAAGTCTGAATGTGTGCTTGCCTTGGTAGCTTTTGACTAAGGTCACAGAAATGAGCATTTGTCTAAATGTGAAGCCAGTTTTGAAACAAACTCTCAAGTTAGCAGGTTGCACCTGATGGTGTTACCCCTTGGTGAGATTGGCTCATCCTCTCAGTCAGTAAGGTGTTACTGATGATTTGACAGCTAAGCTGCAAAAGTCCATAGTAGTCTGTGTCTCCTCTGCTAAAGCCTGGAGGATCTTAACTGGTGTTAGACCTACCTTGCACTGAAAACACTAAAAAAAAATCAAAGAAAGTTACTCCCAACCCTATATATATTTGTGATAATCTGGAGGAAGGTCAACATCCTTATCATGAGTTTTGTCCATGAAGTCTTGATTTGGTGAAATAGCTTGTAAATAGTGCACAGTGTTACAAAAAGGAGGATACAGAATCACAGAGTTAAATTAACTTGGAAAATACCTCTGAGATCATGGAGTCCAGCCTTTGATCACCACCATGTCAACTAAACCACAGCACTGAGTGCCATGTCCAGTCATTTCTTGAACACCCTCAGGGATGGTGACTCTACCACTTCCATGGGCAGTCCATTCCAATGTTTAACAAGTTTTCATGAAGAAATTCCTCCTGATGTCCAACCTAAACCTCCCCTGGCACAGGCTGAGGCCATTTCCTCTTGTCCTGTTGCTGGTTGCCCAGGAGAAGAGACTGATCCCCCACCTGGCTACAGCTTCCTTTCAGGTAGTTGTAGAAAGCAGTAAGGTCACCCCTGAGCCTCCTTTTCTCCAGGCTGAACACCCCCAGCACCCTCAGCCACTCTCCATGGGACTTATCCTCCAGACCTGTCACCAGCTCCGTGTCCCTCCTCTGGACCTCAATGACTTTCTTGTAGTGAGCGGCCGAGAACTGAACCCCAGGACTCGAGGTGAGGCCTCCCTAGTGCCGAGTACAGTCACTGCCCTGGTCCTGCTGGCCACACTACTGCTGATCCAGGCCGGGTGCCACTGGCCTTCTTGGCCACCTGGGCACACCTGGCTCATGTTCAGCCACTCTCAACCAGCACCCCCAGGTCCTTTTCCACGGGGCCCTTTCCAGCCACTCTGCCCCAGCCTGGAGCACTGCAGGGTTGTTGTGACCCAGGGGCAGGACCTGGCATCTGGCCTTCTTGAACCTCAGAACACTGGGCCCACTGATCCAGCCTGTCCAGATCCCTCTGCAGAGTCTTCCTGCCTTCCAGCAGATCAACACTTCAACCCTCAGTATGTGAGGTGTTGCCCTATTATTAAGAAATAATTCCCAAATAATTGTATTTTCACATTTTAATTGTTTTACTAAGTTAGGGATGAATTCTCCTGATGGAAAAAAATTTTTCTATGGTTTCTTTGTTACTCATCTATTTCCTTCTTTTTTATAACAGGAAGTTAGTCTTTGCTGTTTTATTTTGCTTGCATTGCCTTGTCTCTATCACTTTTGCCACAAATTCATTCTTTGTATAGTGTGCTTGAGTAATTTTAACTTTTTGAAGTTACATGCAAAGTTTTTTTAGTGTTGGTATTAACTCGTGATCAGCAAAAAATAGTTGAATGGGCTGCCTTTATTGATGATTTTAAGGCTTTTTATTTATGACTAGTAAATTCGTAGTGTCCTTGTCTTAATTTTTTTTACCAAAATGGGTATTGTGTAGGGGGATGTATGTGACATGAGAGAGTTTGCATAGCTATAGCAGTAATCTATTAATGAGTGTTACTGCATGGTCAGGAAGGTGTTAGCTCTGATGATTACTTCTTTGTAGGTGTCTGTACTTAGTGGGCTTTACTGGGGTTTAGTGGAGCATGAATCCCTGTAGTTAAAGGCATGAGAGGATCACTGGAAGATGATGTCTTTCTGGCACCTGTTGTGTCTGCCCTCCCAATATGCTGTTGGGATTGTTCTTTTCCTCTTAAGCAAGTTTTGACCGACACTATTGAAGAAGGGAGGATGACAGTAACTCCTTTCCATGGAAAACCAGTCCTCGTTGTTAGACCTGAGCTAGTTGGCCTCCTTGAAAAGAAATTATACTGGATAGGCTTACAACTCCACTACATTGCCATAAATAGGGGTGGGAGAGGCAGGAAGGATGTCTGTGTCCCACTACTGCTGTGGGATTTATCCTTCTAATTAGGCTGTCTTCTTTTTCCGTCTTCCTCATCACACTTTTACTTGTGCATTTGTGAGAGAGAGGATGTGTGTGGGCAACTGGTGAGCAGGCACAGAGCAGGCAGGTAGTCTGACCACCACAGTGTATCAGGAGCTGGGTAGATTCCAGGCAAGTTGAGTTTTGTGGCCCTATTGTTTCCCTTTGTGAATCATCTTAGGTAGACTCTACTAGTTCTTGAGCTTTTTATCTTCTTTTAAAATATTAAAGCATATTAGTATTTGTAATTATATACCTTGATACATATTAAAAGGTGGATGATTTGTCTGATTTTCTTTAAGATCGTTTTGTGGCTTTTTGTTGATTTTTTTTTTTTTTTTTCTTTTTTTGGTGATTATTGTTTTTTTGGGGCTTTTTAATTGCACTCTAGGAAGCAGGCATAAATTCAAGCAATCATCTTTGTAAGCCAGCTCCATAAATCTGACACCAAAGCTGAATGTAATATTCCAGAATCTCTTATCAGTGCTATAAAGTCTTAACTTCAAGGGTTTTTCCATGGTTATTTTTATCTCATTTGTCTGTCTTCTAGCCAGTGGAGACAGTACTGGTTCTTCTTTTGTTACTTGTTTGTTTAACCTGCTCTTAAAATGACCTGTTTGATGGAGACTCCACAACCTCATCATGCAGTCTGTTTTTACTCTTAATCACTTTGCTGTTCATTTTCTATTGCATAGAATTCTCCCTTGCTGCAATTCAAACATTTTATTGCTCATTCTGTTTGCTGTGGATAGAGAGAACTGACTCTTACTGTCTCTCCTGATTCTGATCTGTAAGGCTGGTGTCCCCAGTTCTCTCAGCCTGTCCTGGCAGGTGATATAGTCTGTGTCTGGTGGTAGTTCTGTTGTGGCATTTCTCCAGCTGTGCCTGCCTGGCTCGAAGACCTGTGTTCAGAATGAGTTGCAGTTGTCCCTCTGAGACTCACTGGAGTGGTATTAGGTGAAAGGATTACGTCCTGTGTCACATAAGCTATGCATTCCAAGGTAGCATTAGCTTTTTCCAACAGTCTGACCTTGTTGGCTCCTCTTTTGCATATGGTGACATAGGTCTGTTTGGAATTTCATAGTGGTTGTCAAGATCTTATTGTTTAGTTTGGTCATGAGAAAGTTTCAAGTACTTAAGGCTGTCAAAAACAGTAATCGAGTAAATAATGACATTTATTCTTCCTCCTTTGTGTAACTCTTTCTTTCATTGAAGAAAATTTTACTGGTTTGACATAACCAAGGTGGCTGTTCCTCTTCTTCATATCATCTAAGTGCTTAAAAAGATTGGTTGGATATATTTAACTTTTCTGGGAACTGAAGACAAGCCATTCCTCAGGTGTTTCTGCCTTCGCTCTATTTTTTTTTCCCTCAATTTTTGTGTGGTTTTGTTTTTTGTTTTTGTTTGTTGTTGTTGTTGATGTGGTTTTTTGGGGTTTTTTTGTTTGTTTTGGTTTGGTTTTTTTGTTTTTTTTTGTTTTTTTTTTCAAATTTGTTTCTTTTTGGGTGGAGGGCTGGGTTTTCTTTGAGGGATGAGGTTGTTTCTTTGTTTTAAAGAGAGGGTTTAAATAGTTCACCTTTTTCTAAGCTTCTGATTATCTAAGACATCCTCCATGAGGTTTCAAAGATAGGATTATTGATTTTGAGGTGGCTCAAAGGATTTCCTGAGGAAGTTTCTTGAATGTTATCAGATCTAGCCTACTTGGAAAAAATATGAGTATTTCCAATAATCAGCTGAATCTGGGTGGATATTTTTACTCATTTACTTGTGTTAATTGTGCTGGTCACGTGCTTGTAGTTGATCTCTTTGATGAGGACTTTTTCTTCATCAATCAATTTTCTCTTTTCATTCAGTAATGGAGAAATTCTAGTAGTAGTGGTATACTGATAGAATGCTTTCTTAGTAGCCTCAAGCTGTTTTGTAAGAATCGTTTAGTTTTGTGCCTTTAGCCTTTTATATTTGTCCCTCTTATTCTCTTGCCATTGTTATGCTTGTTACTCCTTTTATGTGTGCTTTTTCTGAGTCATTATTCTCTTGCTATGTTTTCTATTCTCTTGCTGTGCTGGGTTTTCTTGAATTTGTTTGTTTCTATTGTGTCATTTGAGAAATAGCTCTTCCTTGCCATAGACTTGTCTTCTGTGAGCTCTTATTTTGTGATGTGAAATCTGTCTCTTGCTGTTCTTCCTTCCTTTCCCTCTTCAGTAACCATTGAATTGATGGTTCACTTCCAGTGAAACTGTCTCTTATTGTTTACTGTCAACTACTTTTTTCTTGCTGCTACAGCTAAAGCAAGTGTCTTCAGTTGCTTTCTGTGGTTTAAAAATGTGACTTCCTTGAACCATTCCCAGTAGGTTCATAGGTTCTTATTATCTCCTTGTAACAAGAAGTCTTATGTTTTCTTCCCTGTTCAGAAAGAATATCATCTGTCTGTTGGCCTTTTTTGATGGTCTGTAGTTAGCTTGCAGCTTGATAGCAGTCATGTGCTTTCCTCCTTTAATTATTTGCAGTTTCAGGGTATTTCTCTCTGCATTTGTGATGCTTGTATCTTTTGGGCACAGGGCATAACACTCCTCGGCACTTGGATTTGTCTGGTTTGGGGTTTTGCTTGCGTGTTTAAGTTTTTGTTGTGTTTTTTTTGTTTTTCTATGAACTGGCTGGATCCTCTTTCTGTTAGTATTCCAGTGGGAAAGGGGCTCTTATGGAGTAGATCATAGTCTTAATCACATTCAGAGAATTCTAGCTCCTTTTCTTATGCTTCATACATTAGTATGCATTTGTCTAAGACTGATGGATTGGTTACTTGGATTTTATGAACCTTTGTGAATAATTACTTGTCCTTACTTCTAGGCTCTTCCCCTGGTGTGTCATCTTTGGATTCTTGTTGTTTTACCCATGTTTCTAATGAAAAACAGTCTTCCCTCAAGTTAACAAACAGCAAAGGCTTTTTTGTATGTTAATTCCTTGTAATCTTCTACATTCTTACCTACCAGCACACGGAACCTCATCACATCGTCAGAGAAGCCAAAGCTGGCCTCTGATAGCATTTTCAAACTCATGGGGTTGTCTGCAAGCAGAGTTTATTCCTGACAGGGTGTGGAGAGCTGATTGGGAGCTTCTTATTTGTTCTCAGTTGTTGTTAAGGTATCCATGAAGAGTAGCTGGTGTGATGAATGAACATTGAAGAGCTTTTATTTTTGTGGGCCTGAAAGAGGCAAAGAACATCTGGAGCAGTATGCTCCCAAGTAGGGCCAGTATACAGCTTGTCCTCTATGGTGTTTTTTCTGATGCAGCTGTTTACTTGGCTTTGTCTTTCGCAGTCAGCTCTTGAATTGCTTTAAAGACTTTGCAGTCACAGATGCCTGGACTCAGGTGCCTCCTGCTTCTCCTTAATGCCTCCCCCCGCCCCAAAAACAAACCCCACAATCCAAATCTCAAAACCACTTACTAAGAGTCTGTAATGTAGAATTTAGTGCACTGTATGTTTTGCTTGTAATCTTCCTTGGTGCAGGAAATACAAGCAAGTGTTCCTACAAATCCAGTCCAAGACATAAATTTGTCTCACTGTCTCATTATAACCTTTTCATCCTTGGGTCAGGGAACATTTGTGTTCATGTGGCCCTAAGGAACTAGTATGTGATGTGATATATGTGTGTATGGTGAGCATTGAGAGCTTGGCAGTTTGAGGATAATGAAGTGCAAGGACTGATGTAGTCTTTTGTGGGTATTAGCTTAACTTGGGGTTTTATTAACTTTGTAGTGATTTGTTAGAAATGCAACCTTTGAGTGCAGTTCTGATGTTAAAGCTTACTTGCTGCATCTTCTCCCATAATTTTGCTGATTGCTCTTAACTATTAAACTAGAACTCTGCTTCTTACTGTCACTGATTTTTGCAGAATTGAAATGGCTTAGAAATAGCGAATTATTTCTCTGCTTGTACTGTCTGTGTCATATCCTAGTACAGCATATGCAATTTGCCTGACATTTCTTTTTCTCGGTTGTGGGAAAAACATGGCTAGTTTTAGAAATTGCATTTGGTGGATTATTCTGAAGATGGCCTCTCCCATGTCCAGAATGTGGCTTTACTTAATGCTTTATGAGATTTTTGCTGTCAGAAGGGTGTATATTTAACCCTTTAACAGTTAACAGGTGGGGTCATTTTCTTGTAACATAATTCCTGGAGTAGAGCATCTACACTTGCAGCATTCAAATTACATGGTCAGGTAGTTAATTCCTTAATATTGTCTTGCACATCTTAAAACTTACCTTTCGATGAGTGCTTTCTACTCTTCATAAGGAAACTGCTGGCACATCTTGGGGTTGGGTTGGTTTGGTTTTGTGTAATCCTATTAATTTTACATATTTCTGTTCAGGATTGAAGTTGAAACAACAGATTAAAACTCTAACAATTCTGACTAGGAAAAAAAATTTATAGGCATGGTTGTTACCTGTCAGGGCTAGTTGAGAGAATTTTGAGGTGTTTTAATTACCTGCTCAGAACACTTTGCACATTGTACTTGGGAAAATGAATGCTTGAATCGTGTTCATTATTAGCTTTTGATATCTTTTTTTAGCACATGCGACTGCAAAATCACTGGGAAAATGTTGAACGTATTCCTAGAACAGAAAAGACAGAATCCTGGTAGGAGGTGGATTGGCTGTGTTCTAGTGTGTCATATTTAGCTACAAGGAAGGGAAGTATTGCATGTGGGAAGGGATATGTGCTTCTAAAGAATTTATAATGTGTGTAATTAAAACAAAATTTCCTTTCCTCCCTTTTTCTGCTGAAAAGCCTGGGTTCTTGGTAGCTGCACATGCAAGTATTACAGACACAAGTGTGTTTTCACTCAAGTCTAAGCTTGTCTGCACTTAAGTAACTTCTGGGTTTTTTTGTGTACTTACTGCCATTTCACTTGTCAACTAGGGGATAGCATTTAATGCTGTGCTGAAAACTCATTAAACACAATTTCTGCACATCCACCAGTAACAGACCTGATTTCCTCCCCCTATGATTTTAATTTGGTTTCAAGTTTTTAAGTTTGCTTTACCTTGCAAATTGTCCGTACCTTTACACAAAATACTAATTTTTTTTGCTTCTTATTTTAAATGCAGTGTTAAAAGATACACAAGAACTTTGTAAAAACTCTTGTACACAAATTTCCCTTCCTTTCCCTGCTGCTGAAAAACCACCCAGAAGACAAAGGCAGCTCTTATATTACAATTGAGTTGCAGATGTATTCAGGTGGCTGCAAAGCTTTTTCATGTGAAAGGTAATAAAAATGTGAAGGGATCTGGACAGCTGTTTTGATTCTGCCTATCTGTAAAAAAATGTAAAATGCCTTTCACTAGCTGTTTCAACTTCATTTGAAATAGATCTTCACTGTCCATATCTTCAGTTCTGCTTCATATCCTTCATGCTGTGACTGATAGTCTTGTCCCTCACTTGGAGTGTATTCCAGGACACTTGATTCTGCTTCCCTGTCCTCAGTTAAATTGTTGTCTTCTGCTCATCCCCAGGGAACTCGCAGGGAACTGCATTGCTTGCTCAGCTAAACGAGCCAGGCTCTTGCTGACGACCCAGTTTGGCTGTCACCATGTCTGTTCCAGTTAGGCTTTTCTGGAGGGTGGTTGACCAAATGAGGTCTCCTCCAGAGGGCTGTGAAGCAGCACTAACACTTCCTTCCCAGTGTCTCTTGAAAACAGTGTGATGCATCTTGGAATCATCTTTCCCTTTCACAGTCGTAGTGATGAGCATCAGCCACTGGTATAACAAAATCCCTGATCAGTTCCCAGTCTTGATAGAGAATTAATCTGAGAAAGGCTCTTTGGTTGCAAATACAGCACAAGATGCTTTTCAGTGTCAGTGCACCTTTAAGATATGCAATTTTTTCATTTGGAAATGGGAATTGAAAAATTCTGGCAGTTGGAAATATAAACTATGAACAATGAGTTGAATATAATGAAAGAGAAGAAATTATGGAATCATCAATACAAATAATTAAATATGCATGTGCACGATTATACTTCTCAAAAATAGCCAATTTCTAGTAATGTATTCTTAATTTGCATGTAGTACCTCAGATCAATGCAATGCAAAATACAAAGAAGATAAGGATATTAATTCTACTGGCTTTAATATGAATAAATGGTCGTATCTAGCCAAGTAATTGGTTGTATGAGCATAGGCATGCTGTATTGTCTTGGTTACACACAATTTGAGAGTTGATAGCCTCATGCCTATTGTAGTTGGTTGAGTTTTGTTCTGTTTAAAAACATTTTTCTTTGAAAAAAATGAAGACATAATTGTAAAGAAGATGAACACAAGCTTATGTTATGGTTTGCAGCTTTCTGACTGTATTTAAATTTTACTTCAAAATGTAGGGCTTTGATTCTTACTATCTTCACCATTTCTTTGCTGAAGTGTCATTATTTATTATGCTAAGTAGACTGTAATATTTCTTTGCTGAGTTCTGTTTTAACTTACTCCCTTGAGCTTAAATGTAGATTTTTAAAAATTCTTTTTAATCACCAAAATAATTTTATTTTACTGTGGAAGTGAATTTTTCCTCTATTTGTGATGGTATGAGGAAATGGCTCATCAGCTGCAGCTGCTATTTGTACAAAAAGTGATGCTGCAGTTTGCAAAGTAAAGCTTGACTGTTGAATAAAAGTGTAAGTTCAGGTTTCTCTTCCCCCTCCTGCCTCCCAAAGGCAAAATCTTTCATTTCTTGCAATAAAATATGTATTTCTGTATGGTGGATGTTCTATATTTTCTAGTATGTGTTTATAAATGTAAGTATGGTGGAAATTGAGATTCTGGTACTTCTCAGTTTTTATAAGATAAGACAGACGGTTTTAGGGTCAAAGGAAGATAAAATGACAGGTTGGGATTTGCAAGCATAGGCACTTTTCATGGCATCAGGGGTCTGTTGCTTTCTCCTGTAGTGATCCTTCTCTGCTGGAAGGCAATTAACCATTAACCATCAGAGACTGCAGGGGGATTCATTGTGGCGTTATTAACCTTTGCTTGGACATGTGGGCAGGGCCACAGAGACAGCTGGGCAGTTTTATCTTCGGGGTGGGGCAGCACTGCACCTACTGTTCACTGCTTTTGAAAAAGTAAGGGGGACTTCAGCTTGTAAGATTTCAAATGTGATAAGAGTATTTTTTTTCCTAGGTGACATGGATCTTCCAGCTTTTTGTCATGGAAAACCTTCAGTAATGGGTTTGCTAGTGGGTTATAGGAAATTGTGGTACAGCTGGTTTCGTTTTTGTGTTGTGTTGGAAGAAAGCATGAAATTATATTGATAAAGCTTCTAGGGGATATAGCAGTTTGGAAGGGGATAATCAGAACTCTGAGCTGATCGACAAAATCCAGTATTTGTTCATTTGCTGCAAACAGTATCCATGGAAGCATTGCCAAATTTCACGTGACTTAGGTAGAGCGACCTTTAGGATGACTGTGCTGATGGCCTCTGTCTGCACAATATTGTGTGAATAAAAAATAAAAAAAAAAAGACTGTCCTGGTCCTTTAATGTCTTCACAGTGGTGTCAAATGGGAGGTTATCGGGTATCCAGCAGGGATTTCTTCCAGCATTACTAGTTCTTGTGAGTACTTAGTAGGAAGGATGATGTAATTGTGTCCCTGACTTCCAAGGGCCTGTTGTCTAACCCTTTCCAGTTCCTCAGAAGGTAAGGAGAAAATGGCTCATCAGATGAAAGCATCTGAATACGTAACAGAAGAAAAGTGCTGATGAAGAGCACTATTTGATGTTTGATTCTGAGCCTGGATGATGTTTGATTCTTCTGCTAGACATGATTTGCTACTTGCAGTTTTTAAATAGAGGTTTTGCCAGGTCATATCTTATGGAAAAAGCACCCAACAGTAATTAGTTCAGGAAGGTCTTTGGCCTTTGTTAAGACAAATTTCATGAGATCATGTGTCAGGCAGTGCTGAGATACATTTCTTAATTACAGCTTATGTAAGTTTGGTTTTAGTGGTTGAATTCAACTCAGAGTACCTATGGAACACAGCAGGGACCTCTGGTAGGATCTGCACACTCCATTGTGCAAAGCAACTGTTTATTCCTTAATTATTTTTTTCTTAGGGTATTATTTGATAGTGATCAGTTGTCACATGAGACTTGTTAAAATAAAAAAAACAGGGGAGGTGAATTCTGTGGCAGTGGTTGAAGTAGGGGTGAATATACCCATCTGTAAGTTTTGTGAAATAAATAATTAGAGTTGGCATCATTCAAATTAACGGCCAAGGAAGTCTATTGACTTTGTTCAATAAAGTGAAATAGATTAAAAAAACTTATTTGAGTACAACCTTGCTTTAACTTCCATTTTAAAAGTTACATGATTGTAGATTCTTCTGTTTTGTAACAGGATACAGATCAGAGTTTCATCTTTTTAATTTTGGATTATGAATTCTTGCCAATTCCTGTGAAGATCATGGGTTTTTTGTGTGTGCTAACATTTTCATATTGTGGCACGATAACCTGTGAACTCCTTATTTCCTAACAGGTGCTCATTTCCTGAAGGATGTATTTTAAATTGATTCAGCTAAAAGAAAACTGAGTGTGCTATTGAAGAATGCGTGGGAGGAATGGCACAGAATATAGATGTTGCTTCCTTAAAACTCATTACAGAGTAACAGTATCTGTGTTCTTTTCAAAGTGCTACTTCAAAGTTGTCTTTTTGAGGTACTACTGAGGGAAAAAAACTTTCCTTGGGGAGTTCCATGCACCTTTCTTTGCAATGTAGATCGTGTCATTTAAGATGGCTGTGTTTCTGAGTATAGATTTTTATCAGTCCAGGTTTGATGGGTTTGTGAATTTTAAATAGCTTTTTAGGCTTCAGTCTGTTCTGATTACTGTGTTACAGTAGAATTGTTTTATTTTGGCAATGAGGATCCAAAGGAAAAATAAATGCAGCAGGTAAATCAGTTCTGTGTAAATCTGCCGGAAGTGGTGATTTTACTTAATTTTCAGAGGACTTGAGTCTTACAGAACTGAAGTAGAGAGAAAGTTGATCTTCTTTCTATCCTCATTGTCCAGGGCTGTCTGATTTCCTTCCTTCCTGCTCTATTTTTTGAAGGTTTTGTGTATGTCTAGTCAAACAAAAACAAAACAAAAACCTAATTATGTATACTGTTTGCGCAGATTTTTAAAAGTCATCCATGTATTTGATCTGCCAGAAGCTGAAAGTGCACGATGAGCACTTCTGCAAACTGTGGAGAAAAAGATGCCTTTAACTTTCTCAGACTACTAATATTATGCCTCATTTTGAGAAACAGCTCTGTATAAAAGGTGATTTATTCTCCTTCCTCCCCACCCCTGTGGTGAGCCTATAAATACTTACGTTTTACAAAAATTCTTTGGGAAAAAGGCTTGTTGGCCAAGTATCTTAGACTTGCGTTTTAACAGGAGGTAGTAGGCACTTGTCATCTCAGTTCTGTTTTAGGGTATCTCCCCAAATGGGTGAAATGGGGACAGCCTCCCCACCCACACTGACCTCACTCTTAACTCATGGCTTCTGCTAAACCAGAAAGTATTGGTCTTTTTGAACAAGTCCTGTATATGCCTGCTACTTATACTTCTGTAATTCCTCTCCATAGATTAAACTTCTATAAAAACAAAGACTTCAACTGGAAAAAGTATAATTTGAAATAATTTCAGTTTCTGTTGAAAACTCCATTGACATTTTGACTTAGTATCAAAGGTCTTAAAGGATTTCACTGTTGGAAAAGAAGCAATTCAGATTTGAGATCTTGGGGGTGTGGGTGGAGGAATGATTTTGGGGATTTGAGCCATTCATAGTACACTTATTTTGTTACCTACATGCAAGGTAATGGAGCTTTCTAGATTAAGCCTCCCCACCCTCAGCTTGTCACCTTGCTTGACATCAATAATTTACTTTAGAACTAGCTTTTACTGAACTATGAAAATAGTGTTATGTTTACTTAAAGCCATGTGATAAGTTTTAATAATAAACTTGTTGAATAATAATAAACTTGTTGAAGAAGGGAAGCCTTCAGAGAACCTGTCTTGCAGGTTAGATTCTATAATGGTGTGATTTTACTTAATAAAGAAAACACTGGAAGTCAATGTTATTACATAAAAAAGATTAAAACTGCAATAGAAGTGTCACTAAAATTATTGAAGCCTCATAATGTTGATTTTATTTGTATTTTTCCTCATTATTCATATAAGAAGAATATTTGTTATATTGGCTAAAGAGGATTTTACCTGGGATCTTACGAAGTTTGTTTTGGCAGTAGCACTATTCAAAAGAGAGAGAAACAGTTTGGCTCATAAGCATTTTCTGTGAAGATGCTTGGATAGGGAGTACCAAATTTTGGTTTAATATGATGACTGTCCATTGCCAAGTATATCTTTATCTTAATATATTGTCCCTAACACAAAGTAATATCATACTTCACCTGTTGGAGGGCTAAATTGAGTTACCTCAACAAAGCCATGTGAACTCCTTGCAGGTGTTTGGGTTTGCAGTTGAGTGTAACGCTGTCTCGCTGCTCTGCATGTCTCTGTCTCTCGCTTGTCTTTACAAACAAAGCAAGTGTGAATTCTCAAGTGAAATGAACAATCTTTTCTTAGAGCCAGCATTGTCTCTCTTCCTTCTTTCATCTTCATAGGTCATTTCCTATGTTTAGCCCTTGACTATGTAATTTGCTGTGGCTAAGCTTGATGGAGGGAGCATGGTATGATAGGCTGGGAGTGCTCTGCAGGCCCAGGATTTCCAACCCGCCCCATCCAATTGCATATGCACAAGATGGTACATAAATCAGTCATGTGTTGGTTTTCAGAGCTAGTTGATGTATCTCACATAGTGTTCTCCAGCAAATCTGCTTCGTAGTGATTTCTGTTAAGTGCTGTAGCTACCGAACATAGATGTGCTGTGCACTAGATACCCATGTAAGTAAGGGTTGAGTCAACATGTTGGCTGTATTCATGTGCAGAGCTTTTGCCCTCCGGAGTCTCTGACAAGCTTCTCATGAACGCTTTACTCTTGACTGTTGTTCAGCTTCTGGCAACTTCTGTTTCTCCTGCTTCTAAATTATTTCATATCTAAACAGTAGTTTATCTATATTTGACAGCAATATCAAAATTTTTAAAGAAATCTAAATATCAAGAGTGTCACAAAAGCCTTGTAACACTCCTTGGAATACTTGTTCTTTCTCAGCTTTCACTTTTTTATATCCCTGATAATTGACATAAATATTTAAAAGTTGTCTGAAATTATGTGTAGTCCAGTAGCTTTTCAAAGGAGTACCAAGGGACCGACTCATGGTATCACTGACTTGTTTATGTATATTTTTTTCTTCATTGAAACGTTTTCAATCTCAAGAGTGTGGACTATACTAGAATAATGCAGGCTAGGCTGGGAAAGGATAGTTTACAGGTTTGTGAATATTAATACCAAGGGCAGAATGCTTGGTAAAATGAATTGATAGTCTGCAAAGTTACTCAATTGGCCAGATCAAGTGTTGGCTGCCTTAACACGGATATTTGAACTTCAGTTATTATCACTTTGTCTTTGCTTGCGCTGGTTTTATTTGGTACTTTGGCACCCTTAGTAAAATCAAGGATCTTTTTGCATAGGAAGCCTTCACAACTTTCCCTGTTGGTGACAGTTGCAGATAATCAATAACCACTTTATCTGTCAGTGTCTCTCCTATAATCTTGAGAGCCCCTGGCAAACATATCTGTGTTAGGAAGTACAACTGTGTTCTGTTCAGTGTCACTAGAGATGTGTGATTATGGCCTGGAAAATTGAGATATTTGTCAGTTTCTCCAGCAAAATACTCCTGTGTCTAGATCAGGGAGGGGTACTGGTAGTTTGTTCATCTTTTATCTTTAGAGTTAATAAAACTAATTGGTGGTCTTTATACATTCCTCCCCCACCAAGAAATGTTTCAGTACTGCTTCACACTACACCTTAGCTATGTTTGGAGTAGGAACCTTCAAACTTTTCCCATTTGCCCATCAAACTTTTATGTATTTTCAAGCTACTGACTCAAACTCTTTGAAATTAAATTTTGTATAACTGATGGCAAAAGACTTGTTTTTCCCTCCAAACCAATAATAATAGACTCTGATAGCTGCTTGAATGTTGCTATGCTAATGAACCTGGAAATGTGTTGCACATTACTGATTATCTTCCTGTTGGGCGTGCTGATTTTGCATTCTTCTTACTCCAGTGCTAGGAAGAAAAATCTTACCTTTAATCTTTTTAAAAATACTATTTTGGTATGCTTTTCTTAGAGGTCATTCTCTCCTGCTACAAAAGCTCTTGTACTTTTGGGGTTATTTAAAAATGAAAAATAAGAACTCAACAGACTTCTGTCTTCCCTTTTATTGGGAAAGTATCCTGTTCACCTCCACTTGAGTGTCAGACTTCCATGACCGTGGACAGGGACGGTCAGTGGCCTTGGGCCAGCCCAGCTGGAGTGCAGCAGGCCCAGGCATGCTCTAATAGAGAGCACTTCTGCATTTCTTGGCCACATTGTTACTGACCATAAGTATTTGGATATGGTCATCCTCTCCAAGAGGATTCCTGAGTGTAGTTCTGGGTAATCATTATCTGCTTTGAAGACCTCCCTGGACTGTTTCTTTCAGTGTTAGACCACCCTTAACAACAAGTACTGTGATGAAAAAATTATGGAATACACTGGGTTTTTTTTGTAGAGTATATTCTGCTTTGTTTGGCATATCCTTTGGTTTGCTTCAGTTTTGCAGTAGTTGATATCTTGCAGGGTTTATGGCATTTTGCTGCAGGAGCTTGTTCTTGCTTTCAGGTTGTGCATGGCACTGGCCTGTCCAGAGTATGGCCAAGACAACCTTTTCTGTGAGAAACCAGGCAGTGCTTTGCTTAGGCTCTTGGTAGTGTACTTCCAGTGCCTTTTAAAATGATCCTGGGTTTCTTAAAGCAGATGAAAAATAATGCTGAAATAAGTGAAATCTCATAGGCAAGAGTAATGACACTGCCAAGTAGAAGTGTTTCAGTTTGCTCTTCCTCTGAACAAGTGGCTTGTACCAGATGTTAACTGGGTATAATGTGGACTTCAAAAAGGATTAAGGAAGGGATGCGTGTTGATAGTTTACTGCTGTGTTTTACACAATAACATCTCTTCAGTGCTGTAATATAGGTTTTGCAGAGGTCACTGTCACAGCAGAGGCTGCAGTCACTCCTGCCTGTGTTCAGAGCAGTGTTCAAAGCAAACCCCAAAGCCTTGCAGTGCTGGAGGTCTGGCCAGCATGTTGTCCTGTCTGACAGTGCTTGCTCCTAGAGAATGGAGAGAACTACAGTGCATGTGTAGAATAATTCTCCTCCTGTGTGCCTTCACAGGTCTTACCAGTCCAGGGGTGTCCTGCATGAGATTTTGTTTGTTATCTACTGTTGAATATCTCTCTGATGCATTTATCATCATTCTTTCCCCTCATCCACCATACATTTGACTTTTACAATGGCTTACCGTTAAATCCATTTGGGTTACGGGGAAGGATCCTAAATTTTCACTTACTGAAATCAGATCGTTTGCTATCTGTTGAACTAAAGGCATAAAGAAATCATTCTTCATATCTGCAAGTCACTTAGGATTTTGTGAGCAGTGCTCATCTGCCAGCAGCAGTTCTGTCACCAATTTAGCTGTGTCTGGGAGAGGAGAGGAACAGCTCAGGCTGCGACTGGAGCGTGCCCAAGTCAGAGCTTCACTGGGGCTGCAGGGAGGGAGGTCTTGAGCAGAGAGTGGGACTTGAAGGTGCTGCCACCAAAGGGCGATGGGTGACAGCAGTGGGAGGTGAAGCAGAGCAGCTCTGAGCAGTGCTGGGGTGGGAGAAGTGCTGGAAGTGCCTGAGGCAAGGCTGAGCACAGGACAGGCCTGGCAAATGGGTTTTGGCTTTAAAACACAGGCAGGAGAACAAGTGGCATGGACAAGACATCTGGATGGGTTTTGGGAGGAGTAGCAGGCTCAAGTTTCTTTAGTGTTACTCAGATACTTACAGATGTTTCAACAAACTTAATTTTTCACCTCCTTATATAAAAATAAGGTAATTGATTTGAGTGGTATGGAATACAGTTATTATACTAGGACCTTGTAGAATTAAGTGCAGCCATAATTGTCTCTTGGTACCATTGGTTTTTTTCTGGTCTGTCTTTCCTAATGCACCTGAGAAAATCAGTGCAATTTATCCTTGCTGTTTTTCTCTGGGAGAAATTTGATTCAATCTTGCTTTTTTTTTTTTTTTTGAGCATCACATTTCTTTTGAACTGTTTAGGGTTCAGTGATGGTGAATTGAATCTAAATTTCCTTCCTGTGCTTTTCTTTTCCTGAGCTCTCCTGAGATCTTGCATCACTCTCACTTTCATGATGCTTGTGTGGCTTCACAAAGCTGCAGTTGCAAGAGAGATGGGGGTGTGTTGTCTAGTAATGTGTCACTCAGCCTCCTGAAGGTCTGATTTCAATAGTGCCAGGCTATTAGAGCAAATTATAGCAGTCTCTGAGTACTTATTTTCTGATTGCTCAACTGGTTCTTCAAGGTCATTCCGGTGTAATCAGGCAATATTGTTTAAACTGTGATTCCCTCTTTCTTCATACTTTCTGATATGAATTATGCTGTGGCAAAATGTTGCATGCCTTTTTCTCCAGAAAAATAAACATTTCGGGGAAGATGGGTTAGTGTGACAGTTACTTCCAAGAAACACAAGATATATTTCCCTATATATTTTCCGTTGTAAATAACATTCATAGTAAGAACAGAAATACTTTACACACACACACACTTTTCATTATGGTGAAGAGTGCTTGTGGAGATTCAGATGTTCTTGATGACCCATGTCAGCCTTCCTTATGGCATTTACCTTCATAAAATAGCTTTTTAAAACACAAAACTTTAAAATCATTAAAAAGGATACTCAGAAATGGAAAAATAAACCTTTTTAAAATTAAATTAAAAAGTTAGGGTTATCCAGAAGTGACAGCTGTCTAGCTTGTCACTTCCACTTGAATTCTCTGCACAGAATTATATCTGTCAACATATGGCACAGTAACTACATCTTGGAAGGTCCTTCTGCCATTCTCCAGTCTCTTCAGTTACATGAAGAATTTAGTGCTATTAGCTAACTTTGTCATCTCAGGCACTTTCTTGTTACAGTCTTTGGATAACTGCAATTTCTCTTTTGAAAGCTTAATAAATAAATAATTTTAAAAAATCATCTGCTCCTCTAGTACTAATGAAGTACAAAGCAAACATTAGCATACTGAAATCATTAGTGCGACTCTGAGGTCCTTGAGCTTCCTTAGGACTCTTGGCTGAATGTTATCCACTCTTGGTGGTTTGCTAATTTTTCACTTGTCAACATTTTCTCTGTACAGTTGTTTTGGTTTTTTTTCTAGAAGTGCTTTGCTTTGAAACAGATTCTCTAATGCATCTTCCATAAAGAAGCTTTTCACTGGGAGAATATCTTTAAGTTGCTCCCTAATGAACATGCAAAAAATAATTGTGGTGGTTTTGCCCTGACCTTAGCTCATTTAAGTTTGGTTTATTTAATGCATCTATTTGTTTACTTACTTTAGCCTTACCGATCCTGACAGGCTCCTTGCTTCTCATGTGCCTCAGGAAAGGATTTAGTTGTAGTTTTCATACTTATTTTTTCTTCCTTAAATTATTTGTGAGACTGTCTCATTGTATTTTTTTTCTCTTTTAGCTTGCTATTGTTTGAGCTTCATTTGGACAACTTTTACAAGATTCTTCTAGTATTTTCTTTAATATGTTGTTTAGCCATCTCCTTCCTTGCCTGTCATGTCATTATTCATCCCCACTTAAGTATTTCTTTTTTTGTGATTTTTATATTTCCTCTAGGCCTCACATACAATGTCTTATATTTCATTGCCTACAGACACTTAGTTTTTGATGATTCTCTTTGTTTCCTCCTATTTGTCTAATTCCTTTCTTTAAATTCCTTGGTGTTTGTTCCTCCTGCAGATATTTAGGTCACTGTTAAATTCTGTGGGAGGGTTGCACTAATATTTTTAAGTAAATTCTGCACAGTGCTTAGGATCAAGAGATGCCTTTTCTGACAGCTAATTCCATGAAGCAGTCATTCCTGATGTTCAGTATTTTGTCTTGGCTTCCTGTGACATTTAGTGGATAAGGAAAACGTCCCATTGGTTTTGTCTTTGCTTTTGTAACATTTCTGAGGACCTTTAACTTGGTCACTCAATGCCTGCATGTTCCAATGTGATGGCTCATGTATTTCTCATTAGCACTGTCTTGAATGTAAAGAAGGTAAATGTACTCCCTCAATGAACAAGTACTGTCTTTGGATAAATTACTTTTTATTAATTTTCTCAAAAAAGAGTGTTTTTAGCTGCAGATAACTGTTTAATTCTAAACTTTCATACTGGTTTCTTTGTTTGGGAATGTACATGCATGCCAATAAACCAGTGGACCTCCAGACTGGAGGATATATTTTCTTGATGAAGAAGACTTCTTTTAATCAAAAACTCCATATATTTTCCACTTTTTGGAAAGTGTCTGAATAAAAATAGGGAACTTGTTCCTCGTCAGTATTTTTGTTGCCATAATTTTAGACCTGAGATGCTTGACTTGCATATGAGGGGTTTTTTTCTTAAATATCTACTCTGGAAAGATAGCATAGGGTATGGAAGTAAAATTGTGTGAGTTCTTACTTGTGTTTTCTCTAGCAGTGACTTGGCAATCCACCGCTTTGCCTTTGGAAGAATTCAGCCGAAGACAGTGACTTTGCAATAATCTCCCTGTCTCTAAACTGAGCAGTTGGTAATGCTGTGAGATGTGTAAAACTGAAGGATGCTCCTTTGCACTGAAGAAGGCTCCAGTTAGAGTTTGTGGTTTGGGGACAGGGCAGAAATGTTTTCTGAATCCTGTCAATACAGCAAATGAGATTTGGGGGTTCTTACATTAAACACACTGGTTTTGTTGTTGTCTTTAGAGTAATCTTAGAAATATTAATTTCCAACAGCGATAGTGGGTAATTGGAGGGCAAGAAGAGTTTAGCAAAAACATGTGAAAGGTGGAACAGAGGCATGAGGTAATTGATACCTGAAATTCAGAAACTCAACCAGTGCTCAAGAAGAGGGAAAGAATTAAGTAATTGACGGACTTTATTTCTCGTCTCCCATTTTTAAAAAATGAAATGCCTGTTCTTCAAGTTTGTGTGATCTAGAGCTCTTCTTTGTCACTGACTTGAATTCATACATTGTCTTGACTTTACTCTTGATTTACTGTCATCAAATAATGCTGTGTGAGAACACTTGGGGCTTGTAAAAGGCACTTCATTGCTGTCTGGTGTAGTCTCTGTAGCACTTGTGTAGAAGAGATCTGGGAGGTTTGTGTGAGTTATAACCTGGGGCAGCAGGAAAGCTGCTGCAGTGGAATAGCTGAGTGCCATTGGGAGCCTTGCTGTGCGATGTTCTGCTGGTTAACACTGCGTATTTTTCAGCTTTCAAAAGGCAAGAATCTTTGTTAATTGTTTTGATTTACAATACAAGTTTAAAAGCTAAATGCAAACAATCAAATACTGAAGGAAAAATGTAATTCTGCTTATGACTTTTCTGTTTTCCTGTGTAAGTTTTTTCAGCTTGGAGTGAAACAGCTGTAGTGCAAAAGTTTAAAATTCAAACTTCTGCATCTCTAGAATTTTTTTTTTTACCAAAGAAAAGGAGATTTCCATCTTTGCAGTTGAACAATGATTCAGATTTCAAAAGCTGTGTTATCAATCTCCAGATACTGAGGGCACATTTTGTTTAATTTTTATAAAGCTCTTTTAGCATTAAACTCAACTATTGTCACCAGTCTGTTCTTACTTTTTTCCCAGGTTTCACTAAATGGTACACAGTTTACAGACAGTTCTGTTGGATCAGAGTTCACAGGTGTTTCTCAGGTATGTGCAGCCAAATTTTGTGGGTGTATGTAAAAGCAGAGTTATTTACTAATGGGAGAAGATATTAAGCAGTATTAAAGGTACTAAAGCAAACTCTTCAAAAAGAATTCTATGTGAGATTGGGACTTTGCTAATTGAAGTCAGTTTCTGATGATTTCCCTATTCAAGCTTTAAAAAGCAGTGAAAGTTTTTTTTTTTTAAAGTAAAATGTTATTGTTATAGTATGCTTGAATTTGGACATGAATGTTAAAAAATCTATGCAGTTTTATGGTAATAAAGTTATTCTTGGAAATAAATCTAAATACATAGCAGAGATGCAGTTATTTCTGTTCCAACTTGTCCTACTTCCAGCTTTCATTTATGAATGTTATATCTGAACATGTTTCAGAGAGAAAGTGAGACTGGGTGTTTTCCTGTAGAGATGCATCCCACATTTTTTGAAGCTTGACTAGTGGAAAAATATCTTGCTTTTCACAAGAAGTGCACTGATGGCACTGAAGAGGCATACAAATGCGACCTAATTGCAAGCTCTCCTAATCTAGCAAGAGTTTACTGCTCTTGTTGAAATGGTCACGTGAACAGTCACTGCATTCGTCGTGTTTTAAATAAATAAGAAACTGCAATTTATAGGTTCATTTTAGTAGGACAGAGTCATAACGGATATCAGATATGCTTATGGTCTAGATTTTGTCAAAGTTCCTGCTTTCATTCCTGATTTGCATTGTACTCTAGAAACCAAGGGCTTCAATTTGAGCTTCACATCTATTGTAAATATGGGCCCAGTGGGAAGACTGTTAGAGTTTCACTGAGTCTGACCAGAACAAAGGTAGTTGTTCCTGCTGTGTTTGCCATAACTTTTTAATGACTGTGATGCAGCTTTAAGCAAGTTACACAACACACGTCTTTTAGAAGTCCCTGCAGTGTGATTGAGGTGTGTTTGCCATGATCTTTACCTTTGCAAAAGAGTAAGTGTCAGGTTGTCTTAACTTCTGAGCTTTTACATTTTTGTCCTCTTCTTTTCCTGCTTGTTGGAAGATGATCTGCAAATGATATTCCTAAGGATTTGCCTGCAACATAGCTATGAAGATGTCATCATTCCAATAGGGACTTGATCTGGCTTTAAAAAAAAATTAATTTAAGAAGGAAGCTTTCAGGGCTAAGGGATGATGCATGCAGGGGTTTTAGGTATGAATGAGATCTTCAGCTGAGTGCAGTCCAGCCAAGAGGAATGTCTAACTTGAGAAATCTGTTGGTGCTTGTAGAGCCAGTAAAGCAGTTGGTCATTCCTGGCCTTTCAGATGGCAGAGGGAGTCTTCCTGCATGAGAAGGTTTTCTAAAAACCTGCAGTAGACTTCTGGAGAGATTGTGTTCTTTTTCCTGCCTTAGTGCTTAGGTGCAAATTCTAGAAGTGGCAGCAGTGAGTCAAGGTTAGCTGTTCTTACTAAAGCTGTTAAATTTCTCATGAACTTTTGAAAGATAGAAAGATACACTGAATTAATCTCTACAAGTATCTTTTGGGTTTTTATGTCTAGAATTCTTAGTTTTTCTTTCCATATTGCTGAGTCTGTCAGTTTTACAAATGCGAAGAACACAAAAATCAGAGTTTGTAATGCTCTGCTGTTTTTCTTTAGATGTCAACAATAGAGAATTAATTTGTTGTTGCTGTGAAGACAAGAGAGTTAGTGACTTATGGTTTAGCTTTAACTGTCCTTTGCCCTAACGAATTGTTCACCTGTGCTTGTGCAGTTCAGCCTTACAAGATCTTTCAAGCTATATTTTTTGTTAATATTGAGATTGGAGTAGCATCAAGAGCAATGCTTGAATTACTTAGTTTGCTTTTTCTTTGAGAAAGAATTTAACTATTTTGACACTTATACAGAAGATGTTGCTAATTAAGGCAGAGTTAGTAGTTGCAATATAATTGGGCAAATCTGTGATTCTGCCATTACATGATATTTTGTTCCAGTCATCTTCTGTCTCATAAAGTTGGATTCTCTTTGTGTTGTGCTGCCTGACTTGTTTTTGACTATCTGTCTTGGTGAAGAATCTACATTTCATGTCTCAACCATAGTTTTCATGCACAATAGCATCTTGGAAAAGAATTCAGGTTTTGAACTACCTCTGTCCTCATAAGTTGCCAAGTCTACTTTATTCAATAGCTGATAGTGGATTTTAGGACCCTACTGATTTGCTTTGTTGAAACTGATTTAAACTTTTATTTTGTAATAAGCTTAGCTGAAAGTGACTTTCAGGTAGTATTATAAAAGGAAGTGTCACAGAGTTTCAAAGAGGAGTTACTTTTCTTTTTTATCTGTAAATAATGACAGTAAAAGGAATTGTACTGTCTCTTTTTAATTTTACTGACTAGATTATTACATCTAGGCTGAAATATTTTAGAGGGAAGGACTGTAGACCATGCTCCCTGAAAACATTTCTTTCTAAATGGGAGTGTATTAGTAGTCAGAATTGTTTGCCCTATGGATGCTGCCCCATGCTGTGTTCGATTTTGGAGCACTCCAAATATTCACTGTTTTATAATGACTAGTAAAAATACATATGTTGTTTTTATGGAGTTTTTGTTGTTTGTTTCAAATCTCAGAATATCTTTTCTGATATGTATTCTGTGAATAACCAGTTATCTATCAAAACATTTGTTTGTAGACACCATTTACCTTTGGCTTGGGCCAAAGGGCACCATATACAACCGGCGAGCATTGTCTTCTTTGTAGAAGTGAACGAAAAGATACTTCGCTTTCAGAGAGCGGAATAAAAAATTCTAGCAAAACAGCACTTTCCACATCTCCAAAAGCAAACAATATGCTGCATCTTCCACTGTGGGTGTGTCCAGACTGTCGAAGAACAGTCGAAAAGGAGGAGAGGCACGCTACAATAGAGCAATCTCTCGTGGTAAGTTCAAGTACTTCAGTACACTGAGGTGATGCTTAATTATGGGCTGCATGTCACTTCGTGCTTTGGAACCACTGAAACTGTAAATGCTTAAAAAACATTTTAGGAGATTTTGAGTTGGTTTTCTTTAAACTGAACAGACAAGTTGTTCCAAAAGTGACGAATTCTGGTTCTGAGTTGTGGAGTTTTAAGTAGAGCAACGTTTGGATCCCCTTTTTTACTGAGGTTTTTGCTCTTAGTTCATTAGATCTCAAGCTTTGTCCTTATCCCCTTTACTTAAATTCAGTTTCTTCTACTCTTATCAACATGACCTCACTCATTACACATTTTTCTATTCTGTCTGCTCATGCTGTGTTTTCCTCTCTTTGTGAGGTAAACTGTCTGAATTTTCCTTGTTCTTTCAGTAGACTTTTTGAGTCACTGCACTTGCACTGACACCTCCCTGCAGATTTCTGAGTTTCGTTGTCTTTTCTTTCCTGTATTTTTTAATAAAGAAGCACAACTTTGCATAGCATGAATGTAACAGTTTCGTAGTCTTGGTAGCACTGTAAACACCAATTTAATATGTGGTACTAATATTTCAAGTTGAGAATTCAACTTCATGTAAGAGCTGTGCTTAGTGTTGCAGGAAGGTAGTAAAAGTTCATTGACAGATCCAGCAAAACCTCATTAGAAGTAAACTATGTTATACTGCATAACTAAGTCTTCACGACTGACCTGGGAAGCCACATGCTTGGGATAATTGGAAGTACTGTAGATTCCAGCTGCCACCTCCTTGCAGAGAGCTGACAGGCTGTGCACACACCCATAGGCACATACAGATTTTTATTTGAGTAAATCACTGTGAAGAAAGATTGTATAGAGGGTGTTGTTAAGCTCGTGTTAGAAGCATAGTTAATGACTTTTTTGTGAGGAAAATATAAGAGTGCATCACTTGTATACAACTCGTGTTTACAGATAATGTTGCTATTAACAAGGGTAGTAAAACTAATTAAGAGAGGTTATATCTAAGGGAATTATACTGGTGGTATAGTGGTAAACACATCCTAGAGAGTTGAAAGCACAACAAGACCGAGGCACATTATTTTTCAGTTGAGTCAAATTTTTTGACACATTTAAGCTTTGTTTAAGGAACTAGTAAAGAAAATAAGTGTCCTACGTGTGCAAGGAAGGCAGGATTTGCTTCCTAAATGTTTTGGTAGGTTTCGGATACTCCAGGTGTAAATAAAAATATACATTGTTTTTTTAATTTGGCAACTGTTTTCTTTTTTAAAGAGTGGTTTTTAAAAGCAAACAGCAAATGGGTTTTCCAAGATTGGGAGCTTAAATTAAAAAGGCAACTGAATGAATTAGGTGGTTAGTCAAATTAGAGAAGCTGGCTGGGAAAAACAAGCCAAAATTAGCTAATAAAAAAAAAAAAATTGTTACCAGTGACTGCAAGTCAGAGAACAGGTGGTTTGCTGTAGATGTTCCTGTGTTCAGGTTGCTGTTTCTCTCATTAGCTTGCTTGGTAGCAAATGTATGCAGGTTTGTTCTTACCTGTGTCTGCATCCTGATCCAGGATTTGGGGCACAGAAAACCCAACTTCAGTCATGCTGCTGATGTGAAAGACGTCTCTGCCTGGTGGCAGACTTGGGAGGGTGCAGGTGAGCAGCATGGCATGTGCTGGGGCTGGAGCACAGAGAAGGGAGAGAAACTGGAGACAAGAATAGCAGCAGTCTTGGGCGAGTGGTCTGTGTCATCTGCTAGAATTGAACAGTGAACACTCTCTGTGCACAGGAGATCCCATCCATTTCCAATGGCAGCAGCTTTCTGACACCCGTTACTGTGAAATACTATGTCTGGCTGTACAAATAAGGAGACTTGAAGATTTTTGGTGGAAGGGGTTGTTAAGCTCTGGAAGCCAAACATACTGTTACATGGAGACTGAAGAGATACTGCTAGTTTATGATTAAGTGTGGATGATGCAAGCCTTCCTTTAGCTTAGTTCATTGTTTATGCTGAAGTACATAAAGGTGATAATTATAACCAACGTACATTGGTCATGAGAAATGAAGCTCTCTTTCTATTGTCGATCTTCTTGGTCTATTTCTTGCATTTATTAGGCTTTTGGAAGACTAATTCTTTGTGCCTGACTGAGTGTCCTCCCAAAATATATGCAGCAGTAAGAATTGCCACTTTAATATTTGCCTACCTAATAACATTTCAGACCTTATAAACTGGAGTCTGCCTTTTTGGGTTGGTTTTTTTTTTCAGAACCAAGATTTCCTTTTGCACATGCCTCTTGGAAACAGTGGATCACAGCAGGAATCTGTAGGAGGAGGAAGAATAGCTGTTGGTGCACAGACAGTGCCTGCTGCAGATCTTAGCAATTCCTCTCCCTCAGACATAGCATGCAACTGTGAGGCCTGTAATGAACGCAGGTAAGAACTGAACTCAACCTCAGCAGCACAGTGGTTGCAGTCAGACTTTGGCAGTGTTGTAGCTTGCTAGTAGGTGTGTTCTTCAACTCTTGAAATGGCTTGTCTGACACTAACAGTGATTTCTGGATGGCAGTATTTACTCAGTTTCACACTTTATTCTAGGCATTTTCAGATACACTATTTTTTTTCTGGTATAGTAGGAACCAAGTCACCTACGTGATGTGTACAAATAGAGGGTAATTAATTTTGTCTTCACATGCAGAGAAAATTCAGCAGAGCCTGAACGTGAGCCTCAGCAGCTTCAGAATTACTGGTCCGAAGTCAGATACATGGTTCGGTGTATTTATCGCCAGGCTGGGACCCCTTTGGCAGATGACCAAGACCAGTCGTTGGTACCAGATAAAGAAGGAATGAAAGAGCTGGTGGATAGGTATATCACTTCAAAGAATATTCATTCGGTGTTTCAATGGGTTTTTCAGTGCTAGTTTGAATGCATGGGAAGCTGTTAAATTCATATGCTGTTTACAATAGGAATATAAATGTATAATTGTAAGGCTCGCAGAATCTTATTCTTCAAAAGATCTTTATTTGTAAGACCACATTAAATTTTAATTGCCCCACATGAAAGTCTTGCCTTGTGGAACTAGCCTGAGTTAGTAGTAGTAGTTAGTGCTTGCACTTCACTGTAATTGTAACACCTGGAAGAACTTTATAAAAATAAAAAAATGTTATATTGGACGTTGATCACTAGATGAGGTGGATTCCAAGAACTTCTTTCTCATTTTAGAAGTCATGATGGTAGCTTTTCTAGGTGTTGAAGTGAAGATGGGCTTAATGAGATCCTCAGTGGTGGGTTTTTTGCTTTTAAGAATAGTGTGGTAGACTTTAAAGGGCTCCAGCAGGATCATCTCAGTTTCTGTCTAACTCAATGTGTGGTCAAGGACTTCTTTTTCTCCTTGGTTCCATATGTACTTAATATACTGAGATCTGACCAGTCCGACCAGCTGTAGTTCTCATGTGCAATTTCTAGTTGAAGCTAAATTCTGGTGAGGTAAAGAGAAGTTTGCAAGAGAAATTCATCTAGCACTGCTCTTAGTATGACTGTACACCTGAACTGGCTTTAATAGATAATTAAATAAGCATATTGCACTTTGCTTGTATAAAAACAGTTTGGTTTTGAACATGAGTTGTGTACAAGCAAAGTAATGTAGTGTCCCTCCCTATTAGTCACACTCCGTTTATTTAAGTGATCAAAACATGCAATATAGGCTTGGAAATGAAAGATGTTTAAATGTTGCATAGTGTGTTGGTAATTAAAACTGAATCACAGCTAAAATGATTGTTGATGTTATGCATTTTCTCCTTAATGGAAAGACTTTGGAAATCAGAATGTATACTGTGTAACTTTCTTCTGTACTCAGGAGCTTTGATTACTCAGAACAGTTTTTCACTTTTGAGAGACATTATTAAAATACAAAGAAACAGGATCTCAAAGAAGAAAGCCTTAAATGTCAGTTGGATTATTTTTCACTTGAGTTCCTTATGGTCTCTAAAGCGTAAAATATAAAAAGGATATGGTTTGGGCAGGCATCAGTGTGTTCAGTCTGTGGTGCTAATATCATACAGAATTTTTTCACAAAGCTAGTCAATGTAGGTATTGAATGCATGAAAAAAAACCCCAAAAAAATCATACATTTAGGTAGCATGCTGAAGACCATCCTGTCGCTGAGTAACTGTTTAAAAGGCAGAAATTCCCACTTCCATGCTTGCCTCTTGTTAGACACAGCTGGCAAGAAATGGAGTGTTTGGTCATCTTTGTTGGAATAAGTAGCGGTGCCGAGTAATGTCCCTATTGTATGTTGGAATACTTGATGGCAATATGATGGGACTCTTTTGTGAGAGGTGAGGGACAAGCATGGATTAGACAGCTGCAGACTTCTATTCACCTAACTTAAGTACTTACCCCATTCATTTCTTCTTCACTGCCTCCCTGTGCTGTAAAAAAATCGAAGTACTCTGTGCATGCGTAACCTCCATGCACAGAAATTCAGATTGAAGTTGAATTATTTGAAGTGATTCAAAGCAGCCACTGTGTTCAGTTTCCTTCTGGAGACACAAGTTTGTCACATGTTAAGAACAACATGGAGAAGTTGTGAAGAAGCTTGTCTGAAGAGTGTGGGTGCCTGTAGGGTTGGATGCAAATAAAGTTAAGATTTTGAAGTCACAAGCTGAGGTGAAATTGTAAAGTCCTAACTCAGTTTGCCCCTCAGGTGTGTAAGCATCCTAGTCTTAAAGCTACGCAGGAGCTCTGTTCCATAGTGTAGAAATAGAGGCTTGGACTATGTTCTCTGAGATTTAAAGTAGTTCTCTAAACCTGAGCCACTGATGTTATTTTTGATGATGATAATGGTAACTGGTAAATATTTGTAGGGAAATGAAAACTGTTGATTACATGCTTTCTTTTTTTTTTTTTTTTTTGTCACAAATATTCTAAAAATAAAGGCTTTGTGAAAGAGATCCATACCAGCTTTACCAACGTTTGGAACAGCAAGCTAGGGAATACGTGCTTGAAATGAAGGTTCGTCTGCTCAGACACTTGTCCCTGGGATCCAAGGTCGCCTCGACGTTAGCGACAGAAGGGCCACCCCAGGCACAGCAGTTCATCTCACTCCTACTTGAAGAATACAGTGCACTCTGTCAGGCAGCGTGTACAATCAGCGCCTTCCTAGTTACTCTGGTAAGACCGAAAATACAGCTTGTGTGCTCCTGCTAATGCTGACAGAGTTGTTTCTGGGCTCTCTCGGGTGTCTTCTGTGGTTGTAAATTGTAAGGTTCTTTTTGTGTTCGTCCTTAGAGACAGGGAGATTCTGAAAATTCATATTAGACATTCAGAAGTGTGGAGTAGGCATCGCTTGCAGTGGCTTGATGAAATTATTTTTTGTTCTCAAGGAAAAAGGTGGGATGTTGTTCGTAGGACTTACTCTGAAACAAATCTTTAAGCAGGTTTACAAAATATTAGATATCCTAATGTGGGAAACACTTCTCTGTTAATCTTTAATGGTCTCTTTACAAGCATGATTAAGTGACACCAACTTCTGTGTGTAGCACTAACTGAAATTGTTTCCATGTTCAACTTTTCACTTACAATCTAGGATGGCTACTTGAAAAGATTATCTGTTGCATCAAACTTAATCTGCTGTGTAATTTATTATTTCTAAAGTTCTTCTTTAAATGCTTTTTTTGTTAACTGATTGTGATGTTTGACTTGGGGTTACATTTTTGGGTATAAAATAGGCAGTAGCCTTAAAAATTTCTTCTTGAGTAACTGTTCACCAAGTGGGTAATATAGCAAACAAATTCTGTATTTCTATTTGTTTAATGTCTTAGAAGGTTATTAATCCTGTTTTGTTATTAATCTTTTCTTGTGCATCCTTTGTTAATGTCCAGTGTCCATCCCTTTTCTTGTGTAAGCTTTATGCAAGTAGAAAAAAAAAAGATGGATAAGATGGGGAATTTGGATTTTATTGCCAGTTAGGTGAAAGTGACTGTCTAGAGGGGTAAAGAGAGGAAAAAATAGATAGTACATGGATTATGATGGCCACAGGTGAGGATATAAAGTGAAGAGGAAACAGAGTTTAATTACTGAGGTAGGGCACTGAGGTGGGGGCTGTTAATAAAATTCAATTGTCAAAGCAGAAAGATGTTCCTATTAAGAAACTTCATCATATCTGATGCTTTTTTTTCTGTTGTCAATGCTCTGTATTTGCTGTTGTCTGTATTATCTTCCCCAGCTTTATCACTTAGAGGTGAGGTCACTGCTATCTCCTGTTTATTGGCTGCTTTTAACAGTCATTAAGTTTCTAACAAGGTGCTTGAGAGAAGATTGCTCTTCAGGTTGATTTTTGTTGCAGTTTGTCCAGCTGTAAAGAAAATGGTTTGCAGTACACCTTAGCTTTTCAAAGTGGATCTGCCAATAACGAAACCATTAGTGCTGGAATTACACAGCTGATCAGAAAATAACCATTTTATACCTTTCCCCTGGCAACTACTGTGAACTAGTAGCCATGAAAACTTGGTAGGTATGGGAGATTGAAATAATAGCCATGAGAAAACAGAAGATGCTTGAACTACTCCCTAGTTAATCCCTTTTCTGGCAAAATTAAAAGTAATATAGATTTCCTCCCAGCTTTTAAAAAACGAAGCATAAGAAAACACCAAATGCCAGATTTTTCCTGTCTTTTTCTTTCTGCAGCCTAGTAACTACTGAAGACGTCTTTCTACTAAGCTGTGACATTGAGAACCTGAAATATGAGAATATAGGATGCTGTCTCTTGTCATAGATTTCTTAGATTTATTAAATAACCTTTTTATTAAGTGGAGTGGTATGTCACAGCTTTCAGTACGAGTAGTGAGGTCACTAGCTTGTTCAGCGTGCATGGATGTTTCCTCTCAAGATACCAGTGCACTATGGAAGAAGGAATCTTTCCAGCTGAAATACATGAAAGGCAGCCAAGATCTCTAACCTTAGTGCTGCCTTCCTTTTAAAGATAAAAGCTTTGCACGTAGTGAACTCTAGAAAGGCATATAACACCTTGAACCTCGCCTGTGAGAAACTGCTTTGTCAATGAAATTATGAACAGTTGTCCTTCCTTTCAAAGGAAGAGCAGGACCTAAAGGCTTGTGCCCCACCAATGCAGGGAATGACAGATGACACTGACAGCAATTTAGAAATACTGTGGTCAGAACAGAAGGGCCCTCAAGTATTCAGCATAGCAGACCAGAGAGGAAAACTTGCTTGGGAGTTCTATGTGAGAAATACCATAATCTGCACAAACTGATACACAAGATCTTGTAGATAAGTGTTGATGGTTTTGTTCACAGCATAATATGGAAATTCCTTAAGAAATCAACTTAGCTCAGTGACCCGTGAGAAATTATTAGCATTTTATAGAAATTTAAAATATTTTGGAGACATAATACTCAAAATGAAAAAGTATATGTGTCTTGTGCAACTCAAAAAACCCCACCACCAACCCTTCTTTGTAATAATACTTCAAATGTAATTGTTCTTTTAAATACTGATAGACTTGTCTTCAGGTCTGATATAAATATGTTTGGTTGGTTTGGTTTTTAACCCACTATTATTAACAAAACTTAAAAATTGTAGAGTATAATGGTGTTTCTGGGTGCTTGGGGTTATAGTGCTTGAGGCCCTTGCTGATCTGAGAGCCAGAACACTTGCATTTAATTCTGCTGTGTGAATGAGTCCTGGTGTAGAAAACCTGCATACTGCTGGCTATATGTGAGAAAACTTGCTGCCTTGAAAAATATATTATACCTCTTTTGAATTCTTGTGTTTTAATGATAATAGTTTTAAGGTGTAGCTCTTGAAATTGCATACAATTATGTGTTAAATAACCTCAAATACAAAAATGTTCTGCTTACTAGAGAAGTACGCTGTTGGTCTCATCTGTGTAGAGAACTTCATTTTTAAAGTTGTAGTTGAGGAGAATTGTTTATTTGATTTTATGTCAGTTTTGAATGAAGATTATAGGTTGACATTGCATATGTGTCTTACTAGATAAATTCAGAAACTGAAAAATAATCAGAAATAGACAATTGTTTGACAAGAAAACCTGAGAATTACAGTTTAGTTCATGAAATACATCTTTTCGTGCAGAAACGAATGGGAACTTTGAATAATGTAGACTGATTTTTTTTTAAAGTCATGACAGTTTAGATGGAATGATGCTATGGTTATTTAAGTCATTAAAAATTGCCTAAATTCTGAGCTTTTGTATGTTAAAACTGCATAAGATCTGAACTGGTTCATCAGCCTGTAGGTTGGAAATTAGACTTGTTAAAAAATTCTTGCCTTGGACAGAATTTTTTATTTTTTTCGCTAACCCTGGCTTGTTTCTGGTTGTTTTATCATTGTAGGAAAATGAACATTTGAAGAAATTTCAGGTGACATGGGAATTGCACAACAAACATCTGTTTGAAAATCTGGTGTTTTCTGAGCCACTCTTGCAGAATAGCTTGCCAACGTTGGTGTCACAGCTAAGGTAGAGTTTAACCTTTATTTAATAATTTCAAGGAGAGTTGAAAACCCATGTTTGCAACCACAGCATTAAAAAAACCAAACTGCTGCTACAATTGAATTGATAAAAATCTTTGTGGATCTCTCTTGAAAAGAGTGTTGTTGATTGAGCAGGCAGCTGTCGTAACTTGCTTGTCAGAAGAATTACAACCCTAATTTACTTAGTTGCAGGTTACCCAGTAAAATGACAGCATCCTATATAAACACTGATGCTATGACTGAATAGTACTGTTTTCAATTATCAGGCATTGCTGCTCTTTTTGCAGCTCTACAAGCAAATTAAAGCCTCATTTCCTTCTACTTCCCATGGTACACAGAACTGAATTTAGAGTTTTAAGCCATCTTTTCATGGAAGAAATCAAAAGAAACATACCTTCTTGTATGCTTGTAGGTTTCATGGCTTTAAAGCTCCTGGGGCATTAAATTGTCTGTTTTCTTAGTAGGGTTGCTCTGCTCATAATTTGTGTACTGCCACAGTGTTTGGGTGTTCTAGGGAAAAGATACTAATAGAAATTTTCTTTACCCTAAGTCTGAACATTTTTAACATAGGGTTGTGGATGGTTCATGTTGACCTCTCGGTCTTGTTTGTGGTGAAGACACCTTTATGATCTGTGTACATGTGTTTTAAAGGTATTGTCTTGACTAATTTTCCATGGTACAAGAGCAGTTTGATTAATTCTGTCACAAGAGAAGTTGCTCACAGTGAATAAAGAAATTTCTTTTGAGTCCTCCTTTTGCTGGTAGATACTAGAAAGGAAAAGAAGAAAAGACAAAGAAGTTTGTTACCAGGCTCAGCAAGAAGTCTAAGGTTCCTCATAAGTTACCTGATTCATTTAGATGAAACTGGGTTGATATTGAAAGCCTTTCTCCCCCCACCCAGACAGCTAATTTTGTTTCTATGTTCAACAGCATGTTTTTTAATTGTGTATTTTTCCCGTGGTCTGTGGCTTCTTTTTCTGTGACTGTTCTTCTTCATGTCCATTCTTTTTGACAAGGCCTCTCTCCATCTCTTTACCCCAGCGATTCTGACTATATAAGAATGTTTATATTGCCTTCATCTGCACAGCTGAGAATGGTCTTAGTGAACTTTATGGTCATTTCTTAACAAAAGCCTGTTCCTCTCAAGTGCTACTGCAATTAAAGTCAGAGCAACAGAAGTTGTTTTTCTGCTGTCACTGTGGTGACAGCCACCCTCAAAGCTTACGAATATGACGAAATCAGAATCTCTTCCTGCAGGAGTTTCTTTGCCAGTGCATTTGTGTTTGCTGGGTAGTTTATGTAAAACACCCTTAAATTTATTGTTTTGCCTAGGTTGAGTCATATGAATTGTTTTTTGCTGGGAAAGTTCAGCACAAGTGTCCCATTTCTAGCTTATAGAGTGTACGTCTTGGTTTTCTTTGATAAACATAGATTATGCTTGTATTCATCGACTCAGGATTTTACTGTTGCGTTCTCTGTGTCTTGAAGTGACAGAATTAGATTTCTCTGGGAAGGATACCTTTCTGCCTCCCAATTGGAAATTGGTGGAGAAATGTTCCATCACAGAAGCCTCACATAGAAAAGCAGGGATCAGCCTAGTCCTGCTGTCATTTGGTCAGCAGAGAATCACTTATGTGCAGTAGAGAAAGTATTGCCAGAGTTTCTTTACAAAAGAGCATTGACCACATTGTTTTATCTTCCTGAAGAGACATGTGAAATGGCATTTTGATATCTCAGCTTCGCTTAGATTTTGGGTGTTCATCCTTTCTTTCATCCTTTGCTTAAATCACTAAAATTTTTTTTTATCTCTGGCTTTTTCAAAATATGTAGTTGGTGTTCTGTGGTTAGTTCTATGGATGCTTATCAGATGTCAGACTAGAAAAGGTGTTCACATCAGGAGGTTTAAACAGCAGCCTTGTGGGGATAGAGGTTGCTCAGCTGATACAAGATCAGCTGTGTCAGTGTTCCACAGCTGACAGGGAACATCTGCTTGGGGTAAACTACCAGAGTCTTAATGTGTTGTGTCTTGTTTGGCTACCTAGTCAGCATCTGTGGCTTGTTTAGGTGGCAGCTCAGCTGCACAGTCTGCAGGCCAGCTGTAGGGGCTGTCCTTGGCTTAGCAAGAGTTAATTAGTCGGCAGGGCTTCTAGGTCAGACACAGCATTTCATAAGGATGTATTTTCATAATGAATATTTAAGGAACTTAAGTCCTTTCAAAGGTGTGTGGGTAGTACTTCCTGATGAAGGTGTCAGTTGTAGAGTTTCTTAGAGGTTAAATAATATTGATTGGGTTAAGATGGTTCTGATTCCATGCAGCCTCTGACATGCCTCCCACATTCCCCAGACTGCTTTATTGGGGTGTGGCAGTGAAGTGACTGATACCTGGGGTGTCTCTGTCCCCTTTGCTTTCCCAGCATGGGATGGGTTAGTGGTGAGGATATTTGCAGAGCTTCAGTTAAATGCCATTGTCCAAAAAAATTATGCATTCCTGATTAAAATATGTAGGCACACAGTTTGTCAACAGGTGTGGTTTGGAAGTCTCAGTTACTTTCAAGTGAGCAATTCTTGTTAAGTTTTATGTTTGTGTTATTCTTTTTATTACCTTTTCTTTACTGCAGCCCCGGAATATATTCTACCTCTGTTTAGAGGACTGAAATGTTACCTAGATTGTTGTTTTATACTTGTCTTGGGGGGTGAAAGTGTGCTTACTAGTATCACGTTAGCTTTACTCAGAGTCACAGTAAAAAATTAAGGAGTAAATGCTGTTGCGTTGCTAATACAAATTTTTTTAAAATTGAGTTTTGCTTCTAACATAAGAGCATATTTTAAAAAAGATTTATGCACAACTACTGTTTGAAAGAATAGTACTACTCAGGAGCAGTTATGAGAACAAATTACTGATTTCTGTACAGTAGGGATCTGATTTTCACATAATTACATAACAACAGAAACAAAAGTCCCAAAAAAAGTAGCAAATTGTGGTCTAGTAACAGGAGTTGACACTGTTTGCACTGATAGTAAGGAAGTGTTGTATCCTAAAGACACTCTATCCCTTGAAACTTCTTTTTGTACTCTTCAAACCATGGACATCTCAAGTTTTAATGTGCAGAGTTACTTGTGCACCCTTCTTAAGTGATTGTGTTGCAGGTTCTGGGCAAAAACAACAAAACAAATTTGAATTTATTGGCAAAGTCACACTGTCAGCTGTAACTTGGTGCTTACTGAGTTGTCTGTTTGCTCAGCTCTTCATTATGTTTAATTGCCAAGTTAAAATTAAGGACTTAGTCCCTTGCCAGGTGGCAGGCAGGACTATGTGGTTCTGAGGTTGGGTTGGCATCCTGTTGCAATGAAAACCTTTAACAAACCTCCCTGAAATGTTGGAACTGGGTTTAAATATCACGTTTTGAGATGCTTCAATTTTGGTTTTTTTGTTACTGGCTTTGACTTGCTACGCAACCTCTGTGACTAATTAATTATGAAACAGTTTCTCCTTAATTACTGAGTAGAAAAATGCTGTAAAGCTTCGGTTTATTTGTGTCAATTGACAGGTCATTACAATTCAGTGTTACTGAGTAGACTTTTATCTTTTGTTATTTCTAAAGTCAATGTATTGGGAGTTGGCATATTTACTTAAGAAGCATTATGCTGTGCAAAGATGCAGCAGTAGGAAGGGAGGTAAGTCTGTCTCCTGTTTCTGGGGCTCCTCACAGAGACAGTCATCAGTGACTGGCATACCCATGTTTTGAATTCCATGCTGCTCAAGTGATAGTAGATAACTGCTTCTGTCTCACTTGCCTCATTCTACAGCGCATATCCCACCTGGAACTCCAACTCATCTAGTAATCTTTTTAGCACTGGTCATGAGAGTTCTGCTGAACAAGCTTCTGGCTTTATTTTTATTATGTAGCTCTGCAGTGGATAG
Organism: Orthonyx spaldingii; assembly: GCA_013397795.1. NCBI lineage: Eukaryota > Metazoa > Chordata > Aves > Passeriformes > Orthonychidae > Orthonyx > Orthonyx spaldingii. The sequence continues at coordinate 2,224,439 of VZTJ01004884.1, forward strand.
TCAACATGTATATTTAGCCCATAGGAGTTGGAAGGATAAATATATCAAGCAAGAAAATTTGAACAAATAGGTTTGTCATCTGGTTGCTCATGGGAAAGAGGCTCTAGCAATGTGGCACTTCCCACATTCTTGCTATTGTTGGTTACAGAAGATTGGAATAAGCAGGGTTTGGATATTTTTTGAAAAACTACTAAAAATACTCAGTTTTTGGGATACAAGCAAGCTATGTGGGCCTAGGTGTGTCAGTAATCACATTTTCACAACATTCTTTTTGGCTGGCAGAAGTTAAAAGTGTGATTCTTCAGTGAAATGTCTCTTCCGTAACAAGTGCTTTTGAACTTTTAGGCTTGGAACAACACACGATTCCTGTAGTGAAGATATGTATAGTACCTTGCTACAAAGGTATCATCAGCTGGAACAGGAAATGGGCCAAGTTGCTGAAGCATGGCTTGAATGCCAGAAAAGAATAGATGATTATGTTGATGAACAGGTAAGAGTCATGCAAACAGTCTCAGGACTGATTACGTAGGGACTAGCCCATGCAGGACTATGCCTTCAGTGAAGAATAGTTTCTTGGGTATTTTTATCCAGGGCTTTGAAGCAACAAAATGTAACTTTTTTCATTCATGTTAGTCATTCACAATAGAAAATCACTAACTTAACAGTACTTAATGGTGATTGTACCATGACATATTCAAATTGTTGAAGCAGATTGTTGTTTTAGTGTTTGGAGGTGGTCTTTGAATATTTTTTGATTACATTAGCCAGTAAATGAGCCGTAGGAAAGAAAAAGAACCCATTTCACAAAACCCCCTAAGCTTTCAAAATAATAACCGCACAAAATGAAATCAGAGGAAGAGGTAGCATTTAAAAATTGTGTCATGTTTCATAGTGTGATGATGATCATTATGCATTGAGACAAACTGCAGGTCCCATTTTGACAACTGTACAAATATTTGAGACCTCTGAAATAGTCCTTTAATCAAGAATATGATGTGATAATTTATTCTTGTGAATTTGTACCACGTTTCAGAAAATGTCATGTTACTCTGCTGACTCCTACACTGTTGAGAGCTTAATTTTCAGACAAATAGCTGTTTATTTTGCAAGTGGTTGTTTATACTCTTCAAAAATTTCTCCTATGGCTTTTGTCTCATGTTCAAAAACTATTTTTTTAATTAAAAAAAAAAAAAAATTTAAAACACCTCAGGATAAGGCCTAAAATCTGCTTAGTTCAATCTTAAGTGTACTGGAAGAAAAAATGTCTTGGAAATAACTGAAGACAGAGGATTTTATAAAACTTTCCTTCTATTTTAAAGTTTCATGAGCAGTAGGAATATGGAGAACTAATTGTGATTCAGTAATGCTGTGTTGCTTGTATAGATGACAAGCATACTATAGTCTTATAGTACACTGTCAATGTCCTTCAGAAGTTGTTCCCTGCGTTGAAGATTTAAGTGAACTTTTACCATTAATTCCAGTACCTTCAAGATGGATACAGGATATAACTAATTTTCTTTTTAGAGATTACTCTATATTTGGGGACTGCATCTGTGAGCTTTGAGTTACAAAGTTTTCTCTTGGTCTGGCTGCTTTTGTGCACCTAAATATTTTATTGAAACTCAGTAAAATGTCATCATCTCACATTTTATGCTACTAGAAGTCATCTTGTCGATGGTGTCAGGGTGTCTGTTGGCTGACAGATACTGCCTCTCTAGTAAGAAAGGAGGCCCACTTCCATCATTCAGCTGGGTTTTTTTTTAATGTCATTTCTGTAGAGTCACATTCATATTTGGCTTCTGACTGTTGGTTCTCCACCTTGATAATCAGCTCTTAACTGACTTTTCTGTATTTCTTTTTATCAAGTGACTGTGCAGCTGCCACAAGTCCTGTCTTTTAGCACTTTTTAAAATTTGCTCAGTGAAGCCTGGTATCCTGATGCAAGCAGGAACCCTTCCCCCAGTTGGGGGAATTTAATGTGATGATTTATTTCCTAATGACGAAAAATACTTCCAAGGGGGTGTGTGTGTAGAGGAAACAATTCTAAAACTTAAACCATCAAATTTTAAAGAAGATACTGATACTTATATTGGTATTTATATGTAAGCATTTTCACAATCATGCCTTAAACCCCATGTTGGTGACAACCTCTGGGTGTACTCTCGTGATCAGAAATAATCATTCAGTATGACCATTATACCTGAATTTGCAGTGATATTTTTGTCAACAAGGTAGAAATCAGAAAGCCCCGCTGCTATAGAAACTGTGGATCTTAACAGTGAATGCATGTTCATGAGCTGCTTGCCTCTTGGTTTAACAAAATTGTGAGGTTTTATTGGTAGTGTTTGAAAGGTTAAAAGGAAAGGAAATTTAAGAATGGTTCTCATTTATCTGTTGTGGAACTATACCCAAAACAGGACATCAGCAGAGGTAATTAATGGACACTCTGCTACAGTATGTTATGTTACTTGTTGGCAAAATAAGTGAACAGCTCTTGCAAGCACAACAAATACAAGTTGTTTAAAACTGTGTAAGATAGCTGTGTCATGCACAGACATAAAATTTAATACACTGCTGGGCCTTGTGTGTACACTGTGATAAAGTTTAGAATAAGGAATCATCTGCATCAGTGCATGTATTAATCATATGTTAAATCTGAAGATCTTTGGAGTATCTGGAGTATGGGAGAGTTTTAAGTGTATGCAGCCTGTACCTCCAGATCCTGATTTCCTTGCCAAAGTTACACCACATTTACCTGAGGAGGTCCTGGGTCATTTCAATAAGTAATGGCTAGATAGTCATATGTACTTTGTGTGAAAGGGTTTCATTTTTTTGTTTGTTTGTTTTTGGTTTTTTTTTTTAATTTTTTGAACTGAAATGCTTTTGCTCAGGCAGAGCTTCTTGCTTGTCTCTCCATATTAATGTGTAACTTTTATTTAGTTTTTTTTACAGTCCTGGTCAACTTAATAGAAAAAATAGCATGGGCATAATTGGCTTTTGTCTTTATGGTGGCTGTGTAGATAATTGAAGCAGTCAGTATTTTTGTGTGCTGAGAGTTTGTGATAGGAGGAATTATTTTTATTATTTCTAGTGACATAGTGTAAGAAAATAGATTCACACATGGAATTTGGGAAGCTCAAATGTGCAATTCACAGTTGGTGCAGACTTTACAATTTGGAAAGAACAAGCATCCTGTGATATATGTATGGACATAGAGTTTCCACAGATGATTTAATGTTATGTTTCTGTTCTGACCAGACTGCTGGCTTTGTTTCATGGTTAAATCCATTTCAGCATGGAAAAATACTTGTTCACCTCTCTGTCTCGCTTGAATGATGGAGCTTAAATACTTTTTAGCCTCAAATAAACAGGAAGGAAGGAAGAGGGTGGTAGTAGCCCTCTCTTCTCCATTGGGCAGTGATAGTAGCATATTCAGTCCAGATGTACAAGACTGAAGTGCAAATTTTTTCTTCTGATGCCATTTGAATTTATCTCCCACTCCCTAGCAGAGTTCTTGGGCATGATTCATGTGGTTTGTATTGCAGCTGCTTTACTCTGGCAGAATAAATATTTGCTGGGGAAAAGAAAGAAGGGAGAGAAGTGGGTTTCTATTATTTCTGGAATCAATAACCTAAGATACCTGTAGTCATAGAGTATCAGAAAGGTTGCAAAGGTGGAAGTAGGAAAACCTGAGTGTCAGCTCCTGTTGCTGTTAATGCTCGAGTACCAGGACTTATCCCATGCTGTTTGCTGTGACACTTTCTTGGCAGGTTTGAGTAGGCAGCTCCCAGTTAATGCACTGGCTGTTTTAAATGTCGTTCTCAGGCATTAAAAGTCTTCTCTTACAAAGTATAGTGAATGAAGGTAGCTGACTATGATGGTGAGGGTTCAGGTGTCAGGGCACCTAAACCAGTGAGTGTTGCTGACTTTAAATATAGGTCAGGGTTCTCAGGAGCTGATAGTGCACTCAGGATGAAATTTCTGATGTTGCTTGCCACAGGCTCTGCAGTACCTCTTAGTGTGTCTAAGAAATGGTATGAGTGATTTAAGAATATTTCATGGGTGCCTTTTTTTTTCTTTTTTTTTTTTTTAACACACATGGACATGGTAAACACCTTTTTTGGTGTTAGCGTAATCTCACTGGAGCAAAGGAAACACAAATCCACAGTAGTAATTAAAATATGATGCTGATAGTTTCAGAAATTAATTAGGCAAAATTGTACCACTTAATACTGTTTCAGATTGCCAGCTTAAAATTTGATCTTCCTAAATTAAATAATGATAATAGCAATAATATACTTAGCTTAGTAGTAGGACTTTAAACTTCTGATCAAGTATGAATTTCTGGAGGCGTGCTTTTGAAGATAAAAAGAATGTTGCTAATAGTGTAACCTACTGGTCTTTGGCTCACTAACCTATTTTTATGAAGTGATTTCTTATATTTTGTAAGGTGATAGATGATGATGATGATTATTTGGGTAAATAAAAAGGACTGTAAAAGACAATCCAGGTAGTTGTTTTTCCTCGCTGATGAAGCAATGCTGTTAAAATGTTATAAGGTACAACAGGAGCAGCTTTTTTCCTGCCTTCTGTTCTGTTCTGTTACACTTCATGAAAGCTTTTGTGTTCTGTCAGAGTCAATTTATTTACTAAATCAGAAGAAATACCATTTGTGTACAAAAAGTTAAGGACTCTATGTGCATTTATGGTGATATGATTCGAGAGGCAAGTAATTATAAAGTATTTTTCCAGCCTTAGATAAATCAAGGGGCATGAAAAACTTTGAGGAATAAATGTGCTAAATAGCAGTAGTCTAGGTCACTACGTTTGATTCTTTTGACTCTTTGGCTGATAAATTCCATGTGTGGTACTTTAGGGTTTACACTTGAGCCTGCATTGCGGCCTTGCCTTAAGTCCAGAATCTGTAGATTTTAATGGATTTTAGTGAACCTGAGATGTTGAGTATTTAATACCAATCACATTTTATTAAACATGTTATTTAATGGAAAGTAATATTAACGTAAGAAATAACAGTGGAAAAATCTGAGTGAAAAATCATGTAAATGAATATAAATCTTTTAAGTGACTCAGATTATTGGCAAATAAAATACATTTCATATTGACTAAGTGTGGAAGGACTTGTAGAACAGTATACATGTTCTAGGTTTAATGAAACTGATAGGCCAATTGACAGCAAAGTAGGTTTTCTATTGTTAAATCAATGAGTTTTCCTCAAATTCTGTTTTAGATGGCAATGAAAACAAAACAACGCATGCTAAAGGAAGACTGGGAATTTTTTAAACAGAGGCGTTTTATTGAAGAGCAGGTAGGATTTTTTTTCATACCATTCTAAGTTACACTAATTCTACACATATATTTGTAAGATGCAAACATGAGTGTAGTATGTTGTACTAGTTCTGTGCAATCTAATGCTGCAACTATGCCAGGCATGAAATTTGATCAGCTAAAATATAGAAAAGTGAGATCCAAGAAGATCAGGTAAAAGTATGTAATCTCAGTTACTACAAGGTAAAACATAAACACTATAGTCTTAGGAATGAATGCCAGGTGTTTAAAATCTGTGTACAGAAAAAGGGGAATTTTTGTTGCCTTAGAGTGGGATCCAAAACAGCCAATACATTGAGTGTGGAGCTGTCTTGACATACATGGTAGGGAGTATTGTGGTAAGAGTGTAACAAGTGCCTGTGTGTGTGCAGGAGTATGAACCTCAGTATCAGGGCAGGTGATTCCACCTGTTGAGACTGAAGATAGCTCCTGCATCTGTTTTGGGGGAAAAGGCTGAACAGAACTATGTTCCTTTTTTTAAGCTGTAACCAGAGAGGAGCCAGTAGAAGTTTCTGGCTCTCTTCTGCAGCCTAGACGTGTTCAAGTGTGCATCATGCTTTCCATAAGAGTACAGTGGGCTTCGGATAGAGTCAGCTCTGGGGAGAACCTCTCCGTTCCTCTACCAGTATGCAGAAAGAAATGCTAGTCATGAGCCAGAGAGAGTATGATAGTCCATTTTAATAAACTTAAGCTTAAATTGGCAATGTCTCAAAGCAGTCATCAGTAAGTACTTTTTCCTATAAGGAACGTAAGCCTGTGTTAACCATGTCTTCAGAACATCTGGTATACAGGTCTCCTCAGAGGACTTGAGGAAGAATCCTCTTTTTCCTTGATCCTAATTGGCCTTAAGTGAGCTGTAAGACCATGGCTGCTTAGGTAAGGATCAGGTCTGGGCATCTATAGAAGTGGGAGCTTAGGCACATCCTTGTTTAACCTAAGGCTTGTAGGTATCTAATGAAATTAGGTGCTTTCAGGATTAGGCCTCTGCCAGGTGGAGATTATTTGGATTGTATTCTTTCACTAATACAGTCAAGTCCTGTTTAGGGCAGCTACTCTTGACTCTATACTATTGTAGCTACCAAATTAGTCCTAATTTTTTTGTTTTGTAAGTTAAGGGTCAATTTGCTTTGTCCGTTTGTCAGCAGCGTCCTTTTGTGCATACCATGAAACAAGACAAAAAGTGCTCAAGTTCAGAATGCATCAGCAGAAATACCATGCAAGATGTATGTACAAATGAGTCGAGGAGATGGACTTGTCCACTTTCCTATTTCATAGTAGAAACATACTTTATTTGAAGAGTATTGATGCCAAATGTTTGTCATTTGTAATTTTGAACTTCCTTTTTCACTCTTGATCACAACGCCACCTTCATGAAATTATTCTGAATTATTCTGCTTTTAAATTATTTTGCCCAAAGAACCCTGTTTGATTATGTAACTTGTCATTATGTGCCATAGAATTTTTAATGGGAAGACTTGCACTACTAAAACACTGCCTTTACCATTTACTTCAGCTTAATAACAAGAAAGCACTATCTGGGGAGAACAACTTCACAGACACAATGAGACACATGCTGTCATCACGTTTGAGCATGCCTGACTGTCCCAACTGTAATTATAGAAGAAGGTGAGCTGATGTTTTTAGTATGAAATCATAATAAACCATTACTTGCCTGTTCGAGGAAAAAAGAAATACATTATTGGAACGAAGAGTGTGGTTACTTTAAATAAATGCTAGTTAAACAAGGTCATAAAAATCTGTAATTTAATTCTTGAACAGATGTACTTGTGATGACTGCAGCCTTTCACACATTTTAACGTGTGGCATCATGGATTCTCCCATAACGGATGATATCCACATTAACCAGTTACCACTACAGATTGATTCTGCTCCGGATTATTTATCTGAGATCCGCCCACCCAGTATGTCTTCAGCCAGTTCTGGATCGGGTTCCAGCTCACCTATCACAATTCAGCAACATCCCAGACTGATCCTCGCAGATAATGGTTCTGCACCAACTTTGTAAGTCCTTTTTTCTATTTTAAATTTTTGTAGAAAATTGCACTTAAGCAGGCAAATGATATTGGCAGGCTATTGCTATGTGATGCTAGTTTTGTCTCAGAAAATTATTCAGCTGGCCACAACTCCAGTGCTGTATGTTGTGCAGACTTATATATTATATATTTTAAAAATCCTGTCAAATTTCTGAAAACTTCTGACAATACTGTATTAAGAGTATTGCTAGAAGTTTTTGTAGTGTGTACTTTCCTGCTTTGCAACTACAAGGACATTTAATAATGATCTACTTTAGAGCATGATGTTAAAATGTCACATTTTCCTAAACTGAGCAAGGGAACTGGCATTCTTGTCTTTGAGGATTGTCATTTCATATCAATCGCTTTATTTCCAAAAAAGCCTTTATTATATGGCTTTTGGTATTGTTGAAGTTGTGTTAACATGAGTCTTGCATCAGAACTTGTCCCTGTCAGAAGTATCTGCCACCCACTTCCTTACACTCCAGTCACAGTCACCATCAGATTTGAGGCATTAGTCTAATGGTGGACATCCTCCCCTTCGTAATTCCAAAGGGTTAAAGCTGCTTGGTGGGCTGGCTTTTGTTCTCAGTACAGGTACAGCTAACCAGGAGTCTCCTCTGTCATGTGATATTCTAAAGAAAGACTTCAAAACCCCAGCTTGGGTACTCAAGTGGTGGGAACACTGAAATAATGGAATACTTGCTGTAGGTACAGTCAAGGAGATTTGCCTTAGTGTTTCATGCTAATGAGGACAGTGCAGATGTGTGGGCTGTTTCTGGTGACTGTCAGTCACTAAGTTCCATTTCCTCTAAACATTCATCTACTACCACCAATGGTTTAATCTTTCATTACAGAACTTTAGTTTCTGAACCCATTCAGGGAGCACTTGAAAACAGCCACATATTTTTAAGTGTGTGCTTTGCCATTTCTATAAACTCTCACTAGTTTTGTTGCTGAAATGTCAAAATTTGTTCAGTTTGCCTCTTCAGAAGCTAGTTCAGTTGAATCCAAGTATTATTTACTGTAAGAAACCTATTTTTAGGGAAATACTACTGCTCCTTGGAGAAGTGCCATTTTATGTCTCGTACTATCTGCTGTGTTTTATTTCTTCATTGCGTATTAGAAATATGCCTAATGGTGCCATCATGTAATTAAATTTTGGCTCAGTATTTTATGGAATGCAACAAGATAGAGTGCACAGTTTAAGAGCTCTGGATTATTGTAGCAACATGAACTAACCAATCTTTGCAACACTTATTGTAGCAACATGAACTAACCAATCTTTGCAACACTTCCCTGGAGTGAGTAATTAAATGGGCACGTTGTTTTACTATCTATCTGTATGGCAAAAAATTCCATTAAGTATTGTAGAGCAGATTCTGAAAAGAATGCAGATGTGGAGTTGTCCACAAACTAATTGCTACTGAGAAATTTAAGAGCTACTGTGATGTTTTCAGTGTTCCCCTCTTACCGGTGCGACATTTAATGTGTGGAAAAACTAAAATTTTATATTGTGGTTTTTTCCACTTCACAATTTCTGTGAAGGAAGACATTCATGTAAGGCTTTTTTCATCAAATTAAAGGTCATCAATATCCTGAATTATTAATTCCATAGATTCTTGGTCACAAAACAGCATTTAAAAAATATTTTACCCAAAACCAGCAGATAATCTAATTTTCCATCAAGTCTGTCATTCAGGCGTGTGACTGCTACATTCAGTAGGATTATGTTGCAGGTTTCTTGCTTTTACTTGCTTGGAAAAGTAAATTCAGTTGAACAACTTGCAAGATCATCCTTTGACTCCTAATTGGAACATTTATACAGAGGATGCCATCAACTTTATTTCATCTTGGTATTCTAGCTGCTTTCCCTGTAACTGAACACTGTGATTTATCTAAGCCTCTTTTCCCCTCAGTGGTAGTGATGATGATGATGTTGCACCATTATCAGCAAAATTTGCTGATATCTACCCACTGAATAATTACGACGATGCAGAGGTTGTAGCCAACATGAATGGAATCCACAGCGAGCTAAACGGCGGCGGTGAAAACATGGCACTGAAAGATGAGGTACAGCATTCACAGTGTCCTGGTTCTGGATGTGCTCGCAGGAGAAGTGCCTGTCCTTGTTAATGTCCCTGTGTTAATGAGTTCATGTTGTCCAGTCTCCTCAGGTGAGCAGTACTAGCAGCAGTTCCTCAGAAGCAGATGATGAAGAAGCAGATGGGGAGAGCAGTGGTGAACCACCAGGGACTCAAAAGGATGAAATGTCTCTAGGAAAAAGGGCATTAAGGAAAGATGAAACAAAAATAGATAGTCCACCACCTTCTTACCCCAGTCAGCAGGTACAGTCATCTAAAAGCATCTTGTAGTAGATTAATTTCTGAAGTGTGGCTGTTTGAATGAGAAGACATATGTGTCATCAATTAATTTTTTAACTTAAAATATTAAGTTGTCGGTAGGTAAGTATGATGTGTAAAATAACTAATTGTTACATTGTCATGTCAAATAATCTATCAGTTAAAACTTGAAATATGTTAGTTATATTGAAAGTGCCTTCAGGAAAAAGGGAGAGAGCTTATTCCTGCCTGTATGAATGAGAAACATCAACTAACAAACATTGCTGTTTGGAAGATCAACCTGGTCTTTGCTAAATATTAATGTTATGTTATTAGAAATTAATCAGGGTGGGGGGTGGATGTTATGAACACTTAGTTAACACATATATTTTTCATATTCTGTTTGAGGACTACCTTTCCCTATGTAAACCCTGTGTATTTAAATCAGTTGCATGACTTACGTTATGGATCTTGGGATGTTTGATTGGTTTGTTTTTAATGATTTAAGATTATGAAGCCCTTTTCTGTAAGGTTATCAGAACACCTAGAGAACCATGCTCAGCAATCTATCCGCTCAGCAAGTAGTGGTGTTTGTTTTAACAGCTGAGCACCAAAGCAAAGTATCCCATGGATTTGTCTTTGTAACCACGTGGGTTTCAATCTGGGTTACCCTGCAGCTACAACACAGGCTCACTGCTTTGAGAGAAACTGTCACTTTTATTTCTTGTTGCACAAGAGAATCCACACTGGTGCACCTTTGAGAGTTAAGATAACAGTCATCTCCCAGTAGATGTTGTCCTCTGGTTTGGATGTTTTAAGACCTTCCCTTGGAAGTATTTTCTCAAGTGTTAAGAGTATTAAACTAATTTTCTTTCAGCAAGTATGTCAAGGGTTTTTTCTATGTATGGCTGACTAATGCCATAAAAATTACATGGGTTGAGACCTCTGTCAGACTAGTTTGCAACTGGTGAAGAGCTTCAGTATTTGTTGTGGAAAATCAAATGAGATTATATAAGTCTAATTGCCTTAGGGAAGCAAACCAAAATGCAAGATAAAAAGACGGATTTAGCGTTTCTCTTTTTTTCCTTGAGGAATAAGAATTTTCTCAGAATGATTCTGAGGAACTCTTAATGACTTTCTTTTTTTAGTCTGATCTTCTAAGCAGAGCTGAACAGTGTAGTTGTATTTAAGTGGTCAATTTCACTGGTACATGTCATGTGAATTTGAGATTTTTTGGCACTATCACTTGGGATTGCTAATTTATTCAGTATCTCTAGTTCTCTTGGATTCCTTTTCAGTACCCAATTTGGCAGAATTGGGTTTTGACTCTCATCAGTTTGTTTGAAATCTTTTTTCCATTTTCATTTGCTAGTTGATTAATGTTGATTTCTGGATAGTACTAATTTTTTTATTATAAAGTTGGGGGTTTTTTTGTTTTCTTTGTACATGAAATTCAGTCATTGTATTTGGTTTATGAAATCTCTGTTATTTGTTAAAATATACCTTGTATTAAAGGCTGTAATGCTTTTAAGCGATAATGATGAGTTACTTGTTTCTGAGAGGAAAGCATACTTAAGAAGAGCATCACCTGTCAGTTTTTCTCTAGAAAGTTAATACCTAATGCTACATTTTTGGAAAAATGTGAACTGCCACATTGGTGGGAAAAAGAGAAATTGGCGAGCTGGTGACAGTGGCAGGAAAATGTAATGAGCTGAAAAAGGGAAATGGAGCTGCTCTTTCCTGGGCTGCTTTTCTTCTAAAGTCTTGAGTTCTTTTGAGATAACAGAGGCTGATGATACCTTGAGATCAGCACAAGTTTCTAAAGTGTGGATTTTTCATGGTTGGTGCAATTATGAAATTTTTATGAGAAATGTCAGCTTCACACAGTTAAAGAGTAGCTGAGTTTGGAAGGGACTTGTGCAAATAATGTAGACCAGCCTTGCTGGTCAAAGCAAGATCATCTAGAGAAGGTTGGTCAGCACCGTGTCCAGCTGGGTTTTGAGTATGGCCATGGGTGGAGGCTCTAGAACTGCTGTGGGTGATACGTTCCAGTGTTCAGCCACTCTCACAAATGAGTGGTTTGAGTGGAATATCCTGTATTTCAGTCTGTGCCCATTACCTCTGATCCTTTCATGGGACACCACTGAGAGGAGTCTGTCTCTGTCATGTCAGTTCTTCCCTTCCCCACCCAGTCCGGGAACACACACTGATAAGAGCCCAGTGCGTCTGCTCTGCTGAGGCTGAACAGTCCTAGTGCTCTCATTCCCTCCTGGACAGATGCTCCCATCTTTGTGGTCCTTCATTGGACTGGCAGCGGCGTGTCTGTGTCTCTCATTCTGGGGAGCCTTGAACTGAGCCCGTGCTGAGCAGAGCGGAGAGATTGCCTCCCTTGACATGCTGTTTGTGCTCTGCCTAATGCAGCTGAGGACTGCTTCCAATTTTATCAGCTAATCAACTCTTACCACTACTTCCTACACGTATTTTCTTCCATATGCTTGGAAAATTGTGGAAAATATTAATTCAGTTTGATTTTTTTCTTTTTATACTGGATGATTGCCTAGTAACAATCAAATGCTGTCAAGGTTTGTATCAGTACTTTGTATCAGTGTTTTGCTTGTTGTCACTGATATTGGACATTAAATCTCTGTATGGTATGAAATGCTGTCAGTTTTTAGGGTATTCTTATAAGTAAGGTAAAGATGCTTCACCACGTGCTTTTGCTTCACTACGAGACTTTTTTATTGGTACTAGAAAAAAGAGTTCTGTGGATGCTCTTAAAATACTAATTGATGTATGCAAAATAAAACAATACTACTGATTACTAAGATTTTGTGTCTGTTGAGTAGATTGAATTTTTTAATGAGTTTTGTTGGGGTTTTTTACAGGCTGACCAAGGTCCAAATGCTTGTGAATGTCACGTTTGCAAACAAGAAGCCTCAGGACTAACAGCCTCTGCACTTGCAACTGGACGCCTGCCTGCTGGGCACCAGTTTATGAATCCTGAAAAACCTGCACATCCTGCACTTCATCTTTATCCTCACATCCATGGACATATACCATTGCATACGATTCCTCATCTCCCTCGGCCGCTTATCCATCCCACCTTGTACACTGCTTCTCCCTTCACACACAATAAGGTAAGCCTGACCGAGGAGATGGATGCAGGCTCATCCCAGGAAAAATTCTGTAGATCTCTGTAAAACAGCATGACTGAGTATCAGTGAAACAATGAAAAGTTGCTTTAAATTGTGGTTTGGTTCTAGTATTCCTTTTGCAAGGAATGGTGAGGGACAGGGAATAAGACAGATTCAGAACTGGTGGAAGGTTCGTACAGAATGGCTGAGGGTATATTTTGTCAGGTGGATTAATAATGTCTTCACTGTGATTAGAAGGCATATTGAGTCAAATGAGTCTTGAGTGGTAGAAGCAGTGATGGGACTTCAGTCAGTGTAAGAGGACTAATTAAATCTTCATTTGATATAGATCAGAAAAATTTAGTATTCTGTTTTGGCAAAAATATTCTGATATTTGTAGTTCAAAATTTTAGTGATTTCTTCTCTTTTTTTGGTTGGGATTTGTTGGGGTTTTTTTTTTTTTTTTTTTTTTTTTTTTTAGAAAACAGAGGCATAGAAGTCTTAGTTCATATTTGTAAGGGGTTTTTTGTCATTCAAGAGAACTTGCATTTTTGCAGATTCTGCAAAATTCTTTTGACCTTAAACTTGTAAGTAATAAACAAGAGAAAGGTGTGGAGCAAGAATTGGGACCAAGTGACAGCTTTCAGAAATATGAGTCAAAACCAAACATTCCTATTATTGGGATGTTGTTTCCCATACTGTTTAAAGCAGTTGAACTGTGGGTGCTGCTCAGAGGGGCAAAGCCGTTGTGATTAGGTACATCTTTGTCATCTCCTGGTCTGATCCAGTGATCCTGTGGTTGCAAGGAAAGTAGAATAGTTCACCAAGATAACTGTTACTTGTACTTTGTCCTTCTTAACATCCACTTTGGGTTTTCCTGTCTTACCAGTATCCCTTTCTTATCTCTGTTCCATAGCTGCAGTGTGCCAGCAACAACCCACTGCTGTCCTTTTGAAACCATGCTAAGTGTTTCTTTGCACCTATGTATATGAAGTTTCTTTAATGCGGGTTATTCCAGCCCCTCCTACATTCAGATAATGAATGTGATAATGAAATGAAATATGATAATGAAAATCCTTCTGTATGAAAAAGAGACACTGAGTATATAAGTAGTTGGTTTGGCCATGAGTTTCATGTCTGAAATGTCATTGGACTCAACTGATATTTCTAATATCTGTATCTATTTCTGCATGGCTTTTAATTTGCATCAAATCCAGCGTAAAAAGAGAACAAACCTGCTTTTCCTTGGCCTTTTTAAAGGTGGCAGTAATTGAATATAATGTTTGTGTTGCATGAGGTCTCTGGGAGAAAGGTCATTTTAGAACATGTATAAACAATTTAGAACATGTATAAACAGCCAGAAGAAATGGGGTGAACCAGAACAACTTGTCTCTATAAAACAAGTGTGTGCTTCTCTTTTTTTTTTTTCCCCAGTGGGTTCTTAAAAGGACAGGGTGTATTCCTTGCCTATTAATTTTAAGTTAGGAACCACTTAATGCTTGAAAATGAAAAAAATGGAAGAAAATAACTAACTTTTGTTTTATGTGTTTTATTTCTTTTTCTCTTACCCTTATTTTCAATGCTGAAATATTTGTAATCCTTTTTTCACAATTGTCTTCTGTGGTAATGATGTCATGTCAGAGAAGGTTAGTTTAGGGAGCTTGTGCTTTGAAAGGTAGTCATTCCTAACAGATTCTATATTCATACAAATACTGCTTTTAATTATATATTAACACAACTATTTTTCGAGATTTGGGTATTTTGTTTTCATCAGTTAGTTGAATCTAAAAGCAATGCTTTATGGGTATAAAATGTATACATGTACATACAATCTGTGTATTATATTATCTGCATTAATAATCAACAAATCAGTCTTCTTATTATTCTGGGAAATGCTGTCTATTATGCTTTTGATAATGCTTTTCCCAATTAAAACACTGGGATTTGAATATTGCTGTTGGAGTGACTGTAAGCAAACAGAATATTAATGGGGAAAATACTTCCTTGTTTTTGTAGGCATTACCACCAGCTCCAGTTCAGAATCATACAAACAAGCATCAAGTATTCAATGCATCTCTCCAAGATCATATTTATCCAAGCTGTTTTGGGAGCACTCCAGATTGGAATAGCTCAAAATTTATAAGTCTTTGGGGTTCAGAGGTGATGAACGACAAGAACTGGAATCCTGCTACATTTTTGCCTGACACAATTCCTGGTGAGGGTTTGTTACTACTTCACACTGACTAGTTAAAAGCCTTATGTTTTATGTTTCTTTTCAGGAACGGTGGGTTTTATCACCGTGGTTCTATAAAATGGGATTCTGACAAATTTGCTGCCACTTCTACTCCAGTGGGGCTGAAAACGGAAAAGTAAATTCTTACATATTGGGGAGAAAATGCTAAAGGCAAACAAATAGCATGCTGTTTTTCATCTGTGGTCATTGTAGAGTTATGTTTGTCTTCAGAAGTTTAAGTATTGTAAAGAAATGGCAAGTAAAGGAAAATTAAATAACTTCTAGACTACTGCCACAAAACCCTGCCTTATTTCTACAGGCTAGTAAGAACACTGGTAACATGGTACTGTGTCCTACTTCTTATAATGCACACAGATATTGCATTGTCATTCAGAAAGACAGAGGAATAAATCAAGAAAAGGATTAATTTAAGCCAGGAAGCATTTGGAAATCCTAATGGTTAAAGTGAAAGAGAATAAAAGGACAATTAGAGAGGGAGAGAAACCTTTCCATTCACATCCTAACAAATATTAGAAAGCCTGGTTTTTTGGTTTTTTTTTTTTGCCTTGTATGAAAAAGGAAACTTGGGGGTTTTGTGTGTTGGCTTTTTCTTTTTCAGACTCATCTGCTACTAAGTTGTGTCAAGCTATTACAGTGCTACTTAAAAAGAAAGGCATTAAAAACATCCAGAACACCTCTCCAGTAGGACTGCTCATCCAGTAACAAATGTAGCTATGGGTAGCTGTTCCCAACAGATGGTTGGTGACAGACTCATCTGGAAGGTCTATCACAAAAGTGTTTCTGTTAACTGGAATTCCAAATAAATAAATACAAGGTCTATCATTTTGTATTGATAAAAGGATATGTTGTTCCATCTTACAATTGTTGACCAACAACAACTGGCCAACCTGGATTTCAGATAGTAAAGATTATATACTTAGCATGTAAAATGGTGTCCAATTTAAATTTTTAAATTATAAATGGATGAAGATATCTGTATGATTTTGGTACTTGTTAACACATTTAGTAGCATTCTTTGAATTGTATATTCAGGGTTTGTGATTCTGCTCTGAGACTTCCCAGCACATTTTGTTACAGCTGCATTATTGGGGAGGATGGAGGGGGAAAGGAGGATTCTCTTCACTAATCCTGCTAAGCCAACATTAACAATACATCCTATGTCTACATCTGAATTATTGAATGTTTAATTCTAAATCCTGTAAAGACACTTCAGTAATTATGTGATTCTTAATTACTCCGTGTGTTTCAATTGAAGGGAGTGATATCTTAGCACCGGCACTCTCAGAAATACGACCCGAAGCACTTCCTACTACATC
Organism: Orthonyx spaldingii; assembly: GCA_013397795.1. Lineage (NCBI taxonomy): Eukaryota > Metazoa > Chordata > Aves > Passeriformes > Orthonychidae > Orthonyx > Orthonyx spaldingii. The sequence continues at coordinate 2,240,864 of VZTJ01004884.1, forward strand.
TAGCAATGAAACAACAGCAGTTACTGACAGCAAAGAGAAAAAAAATGCTGCAAAGAAGAAATGTCTGTACAATTTCCAGGATGCCTTTATGGAAGCTAATAAAGTTGTCATGGCAACCTCTTCTGCCACTTCTTCTGTCTCCTGCACAGCAACTACAGTGCAGTCAAGCAGCAACCAGTTCAAAGTATCATCCAAGAGACCTTCATCAATAGGTAAGGATTTGTAACTCACATACAGCTTCAGTAACTGGCTCAAGCACATTTAGCTGACCATAAGGACTTATATAACTGATTAGTTTAGTAATATTATATATCTTGATGATTTTTGTTAATTGCTGTTGTTACTGCTCTTGAGTTAGTCTCTGTACTGCTGGATTAAAGAACTTTGTGAAAGACTTTGATGTTAGGGTTTGAAATTGGTAACAGAAATGTGTTGAAATACTGGTTTTTACAGAAGCTGAGAATATACAGTACTTTGTATGATTTTATGCATAGTTAATGGAGACTTCATATTTTTATTGTAAGTGGTTTATTTTTTCCCCCAATTTAGGTGAAGTGTTCCACAATATTAATAAAGAGGACCATAGACATTCTGCACCAGTTGCACCACGAAATAGTCCTACAAGTTTAGCATCCCTTCCTTCACTGTCTCCTGCTGCACTGTCTCCAGCCTCTACACCACATCTTCCAAATCTTGCTGCTCCTTCTTTTCCCAAAACTGCTGCAACAGCCCCTGGATTTGTGGATCCTCATTCAGGTCTTTGTCCTACTACAGTTGCACCTCCTACTTCAACCACAGACAGCTCTGTAAGTGCCCCACCAAGTGTCTGCAGGTAAGTTTGTTGTTATTCTTGCCATTCTTTTTTACAACAGAAGGGAAATGAAAATACAGATGCCTCTTCTCTTTTGCCACTGGTTGCAGTGTGAAAGCTGTGTTTGTGTTCAGCAAATGAAACCAAGTGCAGATACTTAGTAAGCAACTTGGTGTGAGACTTCACAAATGTGATTTCTATTGCAAAGTGCAATTACTGAATTTAGAGGCTTGAAAAGAAACACATGCTGACTTTTAGAAATGTTACGTGGGATATACAAGTCAAACTATTCTTTCTTCTTCTCACTGCTGATGATTGCTGCTGCTGAGACACAAACCTCTTGTATAACATACCTGTTTTCTGTCATTTTGGCATTACATGGCAAACAGGAATGAAAAGCTGTGAAAACTTAGTCTGCAATTTAGCTCAGGCTGTAAAGAGGTCATTTGTGGTCTTGAAACCTGCCACGTAGTGACACATTTTCCTGACTACACTTAAGACTTCTTGGATATGAGTCTTGCCATTTATGCAGTGGTTTTAGTGTGGAAGGGTGTTGTAATTTCTGAAGGTTTTCAAAGGTCTTGGAGGTGGGAAGGACTTTGGTGGAGCTGTCTTTTGGCAGTGTTGTGTGCCATGGCAGGCTGACAACGGTGCCAGCTCTTTGATGCGTCTGGAGGGTGGAGGCATAACAGAAGAGCAGTTGAGTCATTGCTCTAAGCTCTCTGTGACCTGCAGGGCTGTGATCATGGATGCTATGATGTAGTCTCCTGGTTGCCCTAAGTTTTCAGAAGATTATGTGAGATTTAGGTAGAGTTCGGTAAATGCTTCTAAAAATGTTCCTGTTTCTGTTATCAGCTGGTTTTATTGATGATACCTCAAGATAAGTAACTGTTCTTTCATACTTGAGAAATTATTACAGTTTTGGAAAGAAATTTTCTTACCTAGTGCAGTTAGATAATTGAATATGGACTACTGGACACAGTAGGAAGCCAACTTTTTATCTTAATTTCCAGGTGCTAACATGGTATTTTTAGTTTGTAAAAAAAAATGAACTGGGAGAGAACCAAAAAGCAGTGATTGCATTTTGGGGAGAGGAAGTGAGATTAGAAAGAAGATTTATACATATTTTGTAGATAAGACAGACTATGGCCTATTTTCACCTTTCTAGCATAAGAACAAAGAAATACTAATGATAGACAAGAGAAGGGATTGTTTTAATACTACTTTCTTTTGAACCAAAATCACATCGGTTTTAGAAGACCTGGGAAGTGAAAATGTTGTGTGCAAAGTTACACAGAGCTCTGGGGGAATCAGCTGCCATGTACCTGCATATTGAAGAGATGTGCTAGTATTGCCCCTTCGAAATCAAGTTGCAGTCAGGGTTTTGGTTTTAGCTGACCTTGCATTTTTTATTTAAGTCAAGAGCTTGAAAATCAATCTAAACCCAAGGGATTTGCAACTACACAACTTCCTTCACACCACAAGTGGTGAGATGGGCAGCAGTTTCAAAACTATTCCATTTTAAAAAGCTAGAGTCACTACTTCTGAAATACTTTACCTGTTTAAAGCCAGAAGAACAGTTCCAAAACTCACTCTCTAGGCTGCTTTCTCAGGGAGTCACTAAATTAGTTTTTTATGAATCACTTTCCTCTTAATCATTGTACCCTATTGCTTGGTTTTGAGTGTCTCCATTTGCAAGCTAGTGGGTGAAGACTTTACGATTTGATAAATCACTGGTGGCTGATATCCCAGTTTGAGAACCATTGTTCCTGGTAGATACAGACAGAACTGTATTTGGGGGTTTTTTTAGAATAATTATATTTATATATATATATATACACACATTATTGTTATAACATTATATACCTTATTTATTTTCATTAGAGTTTTATAAGCTTTTTTTTTTTTAATTTAACACAGTGATCCTGACTGTGAGGGCCATCGCTGTGAGAACAGTAACACATATGACCATCAGCAGTACGATGGAGAGGAGAGCCAGGATGAAGATAGCTGTTCAGAGCATAGCTCCAGTACCTCAACTTCCACAAATCAGAAGGAAGGAAAATACTGTGACTGCTGTTACTGTGAGTTCTTCGGCCATGGAGGAGTAAGTTTTTGTATTTTAAATTGCTTTTGTTTGCTTTTTTATCACTTACTCGTCATCGGTTGCATGTGATTTATCAGACTGCATCTAAGGGGATGGCACTGGAACTCAAGAAGTTGTAAAAGGAGTTAAAAAGTAATTTTCCTCTTTGAAATGAAGGATTGAAATAAACCTTTCTAGTTCAAAGCATTTAAGAGCAATAAAAATGACTAAAAGATTTAGAAAGCAACTGACTTGGATAATAGATACCATGTTTGACTGAAACTGCAAACAGGGGCATTGAGCCATTTAAATAACTTTACAAAATTCCTTCACGCCTCTGTAGTACTGTAGTTACAATTAATGTGATGAGTTGGGGTGAAAGTACACTTTATATAGGGTATTAGTTTAAATCTTGATGCCAATTTATGAGCTAGTCTTCTATCTGTAAAAATAGCAATCCTCAAAGTATTCACTTCAATATGATTTTTTAAAAAGGAAAAAAAAAAGCAGAAAACCCCCTAAATCCTTAGCTAAAATGTAACACATTAATTTTTTTCTTAACTTGTAAATCTGTGTATGACCTGTTTTAATAATCAGTTCACTGGTACAATTTGAGTCGCTGGTATTTTCCCTATTTGAAGTAAAAACTCAACTTCATTTGCCATGTATTGATCATGTGCAGTTTCATCTTAGTGCTTTAAGTCAATTAAAAGCCTGTGGCTTAGAGGGGCCAGGAGGGGATCCCCTTTCTCCTTGCATGTTCCCACCATGTCCATGCTTGATCTGTTTGATAGTTACCTGACTGCACAGGAAGTTACTCATTTTGCTGAAGTGGCAGAACACAACAGGATTTTTAAGTTAATGGACTTTATTTTGCTGGTTTAGTGAGCTGAACTGGTGCAGTTGCAAACAGATGGGCACCAGGTCTGGTACAGGAGCAGAGAGGGTAAGGCATCAGTAGGGGAGAAGCAATGAGGAGTTGAGAGGCAGGAGCAGCGGATGGGAATACAGATATGAAACATGATGCAGGGATTCCACTTGCAGCAGTGTTAAGTTATTGATGGGACTCTGCTGGAGGGTGTGCTGGCAGCCTTCAGTGCAGGATAATCAGCCCTTTACAGGTACAGCCCAGAGACCTGTATAGCCCAAACTCTGAAACAGATTTTATAGCAAATAAAAACAGAGCAAATGTCTGCTCCTTTAAAATTTTCAAATATCGCATACCAATCAGAAGAAAATCTAGAAATATAAGTCACAGTATATTTTTCTTTAGAGGTTATTTCTTTATCTTCTCACTCCTGCCATCCTCCTCAAGATCAGCCGTTCTTTCAGTTGGAAAATGTAGTTCAGAAGCCAGCACCAAGTCTTATTGGCTGTTAAATACACTTTAGGTTCACATACAGACACTGAGTTTGGTAGTCGGGTTTGGACCTCCCACGTTATCTGAAGGTCTCTTAAATTTCAAAATCTCAAAAGCATTAAGTCGGTGAAATTTTTCATGTAGTCACTAAATTTTTGTCTTGTCTCCTTCAGCCTCCAGCTGCGCCAACCAGTAGAAATTATGCAGAGATGCGAGAAAAGCTTCGTTTACGTTTAACAAAAAGGAAAGAGGAACAGCCGAAGAAACCAGATCAGATCTCTGAAAGGGAAAGTGTTGTTGACCATCGAAAGGTGGAAGACTTACTACAATTTATCAACAGCTCTGAAACCAAACCAGTAAGCAGTTCTCGTGCAGCCAAGCGAGCCAGGCATAAGCAAAGAAAGGTAAGACATAAAAGCATGGTTATCCTACACCTCACATTTTTGAATCTGTGCACTCTCCTTAAGTATGCCACTGTATACTGATTTATGCTAATGCTGTAATTGTTTTCTGTGTAGGTTGTGGTACACTGCCAGCTTGTTTTTACACAGCTGGCTTACCTGTTCTGGTGCTACCTGAGGAGTTATGTACTAGACTAGGCGGATTCCTCACAATGCCATTGTCATGTGTTTTGGTGCAAGTCAGCTTTATATTGGAATTTCCCACACTTTAGAAGGTTATTTCTGAGTATCAGAAATGTTACAAATTTTACTGTTTTGTAGCATTGACATTTAAAAGCAGGAGAAGTTAGAAAGTCAGTATTTCTGTATTGGGGTAATGGGTTTGATAAAGTATGTATGTTGGAAGCCAGGAAACGTGGGTCAGTGATTTTATGAGAGAGGAAGAGTTGTGATTTGGCATTTTTAGAATAATTGCACTGAGTACCTTGTTGTCCTGATTGACAGAGGTTAAGTGCTGTGCCAGCTGATGTGTCCCAAGCTGCAGTGGCAGGCTGCAGAGAGGGGGCAGGGAATTAAAAATTACAGGTTGCTTTCAAATGAAAATTGGCAAAATGTTGTCTAAAAAACTCCCGTGTCTAACAGTGAAATTATTTTTTGGAAACGGTATTTGCTGCAGATAATATAGAGGAAATATGAAAGAGGAATAATAGAGGAAATGTCCTTTTTTTTTAAAGTTGGAACAAGCAGGAAACCTTTTCTTACAGCAGTTCAAAAATCAGCCTTAAGTATACAGTTCAAGGCACAATGAGATTGGTTGCTGAATGTTTTTGATTTCTGCTAAGTGTGTTGTATGATCACACTGTAAATGTTTTCTTGTTTGTGGATTTTCTTGTGGCACTACTTCTGCATTCTTTAAATGTTTCCATGGGTTTGGAAGACCTAATGTTGACAACTTAAATTCTTTATGTTCATGTTGTAGCACTATTCAGCATCTTGAGGGTTTAGTAGATTATTTATAAATAAAATTAAGTTTGTAAAATTTGCGGTGCAAAAATCACTTTGCTCTTACAGTGCATAAAAAGTGGAAAATTCTCATAGGTTTTTTGAATGACTTCTGTAACTGTGAAAAAGTAATGCCATACAGGTACCTCTAAATGTGCAAGAAAATAAATGGTTATGATTGTTCTCATTGTATGACTTTGTTTCATTTTGCTAATGATGCAAGATCAATGCTGCACAGCAAAGTTTTAGGCATTGGCAGTAATGGCTGGCAAAATCCCTTATGTCTTTGTTTTGGTTAATGAACTAATGGCTGGCAATAGAAAACTGCCATCCTTGGAATTATTGACAACTTCTAATGTGACTATTATTTGCTTAGTGTGTTGGTGTAGAATGTTTTTAATGATTGTTCTTCCTAACATTCCTGAACTCTGAAACAGAGCAGCTGTGCTACCATAGCAAGAGAACGGGTAAATGATACAATTTACCTGTAAATTGCAAACTTCAGTTAACCTTAGTAATGGCGCTAACTTGATGCTTGAGTTATCTTCGTAAAACACCATCTTTGAGAAGGAAGCTAAATGTCTTGTGAATATAGAGAACTTTGACAGTTTGTTTGGCTTAGCAATAGTGAAGAAAAGATCAACAGTTGATATTAACAACGATCAAATGAGTTACAGAAATATAGAAAATGTGAATAGAGAAAAGTATGCAAAGGCTGCCCTTTTAAATACATTACAGTCCTATCTGCTTGCTATGCAGACTTATGGATTAAGTATGTTCATATGTTCACATCCTAGGATTTAAAATGTTCATAAAGAAAAGTAGTAATAATCCCTAAAACTCTTAGTTTCCAAAATATTTGTCACTTTCAATCAACCCATTGTTACTTTGCAGCTTGAAGAAAAAGCTCGACTTGAAGCTGAAGCCAGGGAGAGGGAGCATCACCAGTTGCTTGAGGAGCAGAGGCGGCGTGAGGAAGAGGAAGAAGAGAGACTGAAACAGGAATTACAACGGCTCCAAGAGCTTCAGCAGTTGCGGGCTGTAAAGAAAAAGAAGAAAGAGAGAACAAGTAAGGACTGTCCGAAGGCAGATCTGCTCACTAGGAACTGCCAGGCAGTGAAGGAACCTGTCCCAAACACACCCGAAGACATTCAGAATGGTACCCTTGAGCAATCAGAAAAGATAGAAACCTCAGCCGGTTCACTGTCAAGACATGTGAATCACACAGAACAGAGGCCAGTTCTAGAGCCAGGCTGTGAACTGTCCAATCCTGTAAACACCAGAGACTCGAAGCTGCTTTACCAGAAAGAGGGCAGTGTAAAGCAGCATGAGCCCCTCTCTTTTCTGCTTGATATTATGCATCAACATAAAGAAGGAAACAGCAAACAGAAACTAAAACAGATGAACAAACAGTGTGTTGAACAAGTGAAAAAGCCTGTTGAACCCCCCAAAGCAGCTGAGATTCAGACTAAAACCAGAAACCAAATAGAATCCAAAGCAAAAGCAGCAGAGCTCCCAACACTTGCAGAACCTAAAAAAGATGAGAAGAAGTTAAACAATAACAACAAAAAACAGTTGAACCATGTAAAGGAAGAGAAAGCACCCGTAACGAGTGAATCCCCGTCACCAAGTGAACAGCAGCAAAATAATAAGCTAATACTTGCAGATTCTCCTCAACCAAAAGGCAAGAACAAGAAAAACAAGAAGAAAAAAGGGGACAAAGTCAACAATTCCATTGGTAAGTGTGTAAGAAAATTGAAGAACTTGGGTTATTTTCTGTTGTTACCATTTAATTCCAGGAGTCTGACATCTTTATCTTCAGGTATTACTTCCAATGGAAATTAAAGAAACTGAAAAACTGGTGTCAGGAAAACTCATCAGAATTACAACAATTAAGAGATGGATAGTGTTCTATTAAAGAGGTGTGGGATGCTCTCAAAAATAAACAAGCATGTGCTGTAGGTTTTGTAGGGGCTTTTGTCAGTTAGGCTTCCCAGGAGACTGGCTTTCTTTTCTTGCTTAAAATAACTATATCACTTAATTCGATAGTAGGTTGAAATTAGTTTTGAATTTATAAACAAGATTCTTCTCAATACAGCATAAAGAGTATAGTATGAAGTTGGTCCTGCTCTTAGGGCAAGGGAAATAAGGGGTTTCTGCAGTCAAAGAATGGTCATTCATGCATAAATATACATTTTTTTTCCATGGAAATAATTCCTTTCTTATATTAATTACATTAACAGGTAAGTAAATAAATACAAAAACTAATTTGCAATTTTTTATTTGCCAGAGTGAAAAGTTGCAGTGGGATGTTAATTAGTTGATAAAGTTGAGTGTGTTCTCCATATTAGCTCATTGTAGTAAACAGAATTTTTTTATTTCTCAGATAGAAATAATAAAACTGTAGAAGATTGAGTTAACTCAAGCAAGTTACACTTGAATAATTTTATTTCCAACTTATTTTTTTGTTTGCCTGAACAAATCCAACAGCTAATACCAGAGCTGAGAAGCACATGCAGTTCTGGCCCGTTGGCTTTGTCAGCACAATAGTCAAACTGCCGTTCTCGGGCACCTCTTTATTCCTGCGCATCCTTGGTCCCTACTGGGACTGCCAGTTGGGGTGGCAGTTTTGTGGTGTGCACATGTGTCTGCTCGGAGCACACAGTCATTGCCCTGGGATCACCCGGTAGCTGAGTGGTCATGTTGCATCAATTCAGTGTACGCCAGTTCTCGCTGCCGTTCTGACTGGTAAGCACAGCAAGATAGGAGACCTTCATGCCTTGGCAGTCTCTGCCAGGGTTTCAGAATACTTATGTTTGTTAAGCTTTGTTACAATAATGTCAAGCTAATTCCTGGCTGTTGGAAGTGCTAGGGGTTTTTTTAGTGATTTCAAGGTTGGGTTAGGTCAGCCCACTATCTTGGTTTTTAAATCTGATGCCTAATGTTTCCATTCTATGTCAGTCGAGCTACAATACAATATGGAACCATTTTCTCTGATATCTTAGTTCTTGCGCATACTCTGTTGTGGTGTGTTTGGGTTTTGGCTCTTTTAATTTACCAAGAAGAATGTACTCCAGTGATTGGAGCAAGACAGAACTCCAGCACTGGAAGCAGAAAGAGAAGACTGGAGACATTTGAAGGAGAAAATACAGAAGAGGGAGGTGGTGGAGGGTGTTTCCTGTAGGAGAATGCAGATACCTTCCTGCATCTTGTCCTCCTCCCTGCTCCCACCATTTATTTCTCCTACTTAAAGCAAATATACTTACAATTTCCAGAAGTAAATCTTTAAATATGAAAAAATACAGGGACATGTTTCTGAATTTGTCAAGAAAAATTTGTGCTGTTCTCTGTAGAGTTGAAACTGGATTTTTACTTGAAGTCATTCTGACTTTGACTTGAGAGCTACAAGAAAGATACTGTAATACATGATTTTTAATGTAGTTATAATTTTTTAAGACATAGGGTTGATGTAGCAAATTAGCAAAGACACAAAAATTGAACTGAGAAAAAAGAGTAGAGCTAGGGTAATTGAGAGAACACGAGAAGAGGGAAACAAAGCCTAGGGGGTTTTAACTGAGTTTTAAAATGAAGTGTTAAAGCAGAGAATATTACTGCTTTTGGTGAGATCTCTGTTTCTTAAAGTAATTTCTTCTGGCAGAGTATTTTAACTCCTTGTTATAAAAAGGCTGAAGAAAGCTGGGAGTGTTAGGGAAGCCCCGTGTTTGTGGGGCTTTCTGCTTCTTCAGAAGTAAGTTGAATGGCAAATACATGGAACTTTTAGACTACCATGAGTGTCTTTACCATGAGTTGTCTATTCTCATGATCTCAAGGATTCTGGAGTCCAGGTGTGTACTTGGTGGTTTTGGTTACTTTCTTTGTCTCACCCGTTTTTTGGAATGTGTTGTAAAGCTGCTTCAGAAATGAGATTGGAGCATATATGTAGTGAGAAAGAAACTTCAAGAGGAAAATGTTCAGATTGGTTTCTAGAAAAATGTGTGCTTTCTGATAATTTCCTTTCAAAGTACAAAAGAGAACCATATGCTGAGATGTTACAATATATCAACAGGCTCTATGGTGACTGCTATAGCTGAGCTATACAATTCAAGTTACACATTAATGTGTTAAATATTTGTTGGGTTTTTCTTTTTTAATAAAGTCTAATGGTTGCTGGCATGACTTAAACTCTTGCAGACACAGCCTGATCATCATGTCCCAGAGGGAGTACAGCAGCTCTGCAACCCAGAAGTTTCAACGTATTTTTCTTTATAAATACTGTTTTTTAAATGTTTCTAGAGCTACTTTTTTAGTAGTAAGACCAAAAAATTCCTGGCATTCAACAGCTGATTCATCAAGCCCTCTGTATAATTTGGCTACCCTTAGGTGTATTCCAGGTTTATGGTGTCTTTTGCAGCCCATGCAATCAGTAAGTTTACTGTTGATTCATCTCTTCCTTTTGATCAGTGTATCTCCTTCAAGTCTGGGCAGAGATATTAGTACGGGGTTTTTAAGAAATGTCTTTTTAATTATAAGTGTGTATTAATTCAGCATAAATATGAATAATGAATAGTCTACAAGGTTCAGTCAGTTCTCCAAAAACAACTTTAATGCAACTTCTTCCTCTCTCCTTCCCCCTTCCCGGTGGAATCTAACATAGTGACATTATTTTTCCTTTGTAGATGATGTATTTCTACCCAAAGACATTGATCTAGACAGTGTGGAAATGGATGAAACGGAACGAGAAGTGGAGTATTTTAAAAGGTAAAGTGCTGTAATCCCTGTGCATGAAGCTGTTGTTGCTTCTTTCCGTATGTCATGGTTGTAAAACAAGCAAAAACAACACCACACCAACCCACAAGGTAATAACTAACTCCTGGCAGAAAAGCCTGTGTTGTAACATAGCAAATCCTGTTACAGCTGACATTCTGAACAGTGTAACAATCACCAAAGCTGTCATCTGTGGGCACAGATCATAGCTGAATAGCACAAATTCAGAACTGAGTGCCAGAATTATCTATATGTCCTCCAGGTTCTCATCAAGGCCTTCAGAATATTCTCAACTACCATTATTTATTTATAAGCAAAGTTTGTGTGTTTCCTTTATTATACACACAGGCCAAATACTGATTCATGTTAGGAAAAAAAAAAGTTGTTAGGTTTAAGTTTCCAAAAAGATACTTCAGAAAGGTTTGTTCATTTTGTTTTCTTCCTTGTTTACAGAAACTGTTAGTTGGGAATTTTATACTGTACATGAAGTAGAGGTGTATAACTGTGGAACAGTAGCTTATGCCAGTCCTGAAGAGGAGATGCTTATCCTGGAATCATAGGAAGGTTTGGATTGGAAGGAACATTAGAGACCATCTCGTCCCAGTCCCTCTGCCATGGGCAGGGACACCTTCCACTAGAATAAGTTGCTCAAAGCCCCATCCAACCTGACCTAGTACAGTGACAGTAAAAGAATAATATAAACCTGCACCTGTGAAAGTTTTTTATTCTGTACTTTTTGGTTGATTTTGGGATTTGTGCATCATATTGAGAGTTGGACTCGATGATCCTTGTGGGTCCCTTCTAATTCAGAATATTCTGTGATATTAGTTACTTCTAAATTCCTCAAATATGAGAAGACAGCTCATGTTTAAATAGTGTAGCACATGTTCTTCCATAATACTGAAATCTGTTCAGATTTGTTCTTCAGTGGTGTCTGGTTCCCCATGAGTACATCTAGTGAGCCTTTCATTATGGTAGCCAAATCTGTAACGTCACAAATAACTCAGTATCCTGCAGTTAAATAATTTAGAACTCAACAGTAGTATTTCACAAAGCAACAAAAGCCATTTGTTTCAAGAAAGGGTTTTCAGTATGGATTTCTTTTCTAAATATGTATCATTTTCATAGCCTGCATGCCTGGGATGTAATGTGTGTCTGGGTCTTGCAAAGAACTGAGTACAACTGCTGCTTATTATTGCTACAAAATGCATACATCTGATTATTTATGGAGTTACAATTCGCAAGACAATTAAATTGTCACCGGTACATGGTCTCTAGTCTTAAAAATTATTTTTCTGGATGGTGCCAATTAAAGAGGTTTTTTTTTAAATCAAAATGTAGGTTTTACAGGTGGACTATGGCATGTGTTAGATACTGCTGGTGTTGCTATAGCATAAGCCTTTGTTATGGAATATTCTTAGCTTCCTTCAAGTGTGCAGAATCTGCAGTAAATAGATAAGTTCTGTTCATCAGTTATTTACTCTCAATAGGATGAATGAAGCAGTGTCTTACATTTGTAGAGGTGCAGTTGAATTTTGAAGATGAACTTGTCAAATGTGGTTCCAGATGAACAGTTAGTGCTTTAAAGCATGCTGGTTTGTAATCCATTCAGTAATTGGTGGAATCTACTCCTTTACTGTCATCTGTTAGGAAGTGTGTATAACTGTCTGGTTTTTCTATGGATACCTGTTTAGAAAAGGTGTCTGAAAAGCCCTGATAGGTGCTGTTTTAGGGGAGAAAAACAGCTACTTAATGCCATTAAGGCACCTTTAATGCATAGGTTCTCTACCATTTGATAATTCCTAACATAATACTTGGAAGGCTAGTAGCATGGCTTGTTTTAGTATCCCTCCATGGCAATGAGCTGCACAGGCCTACTGAATTATTATTTTTTACTCACATTTCATTCCTCATCTTTTCTTCCTGCTTTGTAGTGGTGTAATAGATGGATACTTTAATTACACCCTGACATCATGATTAATATTGCACGCTGCTTGTAACTTTAGCACAGAAAGAACAAAATAAGTCTGATTGTAACCTTCCACTGTACCTGTTTTATTGTGCTCCTTCTGTCTGCCCCCCTTTTTGGCTTTCAGTTGTTGCAGAAGCATCATAGCCTTCCAGAGAGAGGTTTGCACTGCTTTGATGCAGTCATGCAGCCTTTAGCCTAAACAAGCTACACCTTGCCTCGATCAAGTTCTTCAGCACAGATTGACAGTCCCTGAAAGACCTGCATGTAGCAACCTTTTCCACAGTTATTCCATAAACTGTGGTCAGTGAAAGCAAATAAGAGGATTTCTGTTCTAGAGGTGTTTCTCCCAGGCATGTGGGCTACTTATCTGCTGTATTATAGAGACCTCCTCTCCGTAGGTCTTTGTTTCCAGTGCAGCTTTGCTGTATTAAGAGAAGCAGCAGTGTCCCATGCCATTGGTGGTGCTGCTTTACACACCATCCACCACTCGTTCTAACCACTTGAAAAATTCTGGTGAATACAGCAATACCAATTCTGTTTCTAGTTAACATTCAACTTGCTTCTGTGCTGCTATGTGTGCAGTATTCTTTTCTACCTACTTCACTTAGTCCTGATAATGCAGTGGTGTTAAAAGTAACTGGTTTATGATGTATTTGAGTGAGGGACAAGTGATTTTTTTTATGTATGGTTTTGTTAAGATGTTTTGTCTTTCTGAGTGAGAGCTACTCTCCAAAAGAGAGATAACACATGTGGTTTGATTTTAAGTATATTGGTTTCACTTTATTGCTTTTTTTCTTTTCAGATTCTGCTTGGATTCTGCCAGACAGACAAGGCAGAGACTTTCCATCAACTGGTCCAATTTTAGCTTAAAAAAAACCACCTTTGCTGCACATTGAAATGACACAATACGGGGAGGGAACCCTGCAGGAATCAATGAACGACAACTCCACTTATCTGTCCTGCTGTGCTGAGAGCTTATCTGGTCTTGAGCCAGTGCTGCCTTGCCTTGTCCCCAGTGCTGTGTGGATCTGCACTGAACCCTTTGGCCTGATAATTCTTGCGGACTGAAAAATTGCCACTTTCTACCTGAATTTGTTAGCTTGTGTGCTTGTAGTCTGTGAGTGAGACTTACTTGATTGTAGCTGTATGCCGTTGGAGTTGGAACAATAGCTCTTTTCCATCTCCTTCTGAATGCCTTGGCCTCAGAGACTTTAAATTGCTTAGGCTTGGGTGGAGGCCAAAATACTAGGTTGCATCATCTGCAGTGGCTCCTGTCACTTCTGCATCTAGCTATGTTCTGTCATTCTGACTCCTGACAAAGGAATGGACCTAGTCAGTTGTGCTTTCATCTGCTCCAGAATTCTCCTGACGTGACTTCATGAAAAAGAGGCTCTTATGGGACAAGTATTCCCTCAGTTCTTTCACAATCTACTGTTTAAGAGTGTACAAGTTACGCTATTTGTGTTTTGATTTTTTTTCTTCCTGACTTGTAGCCAGCTTGTGTAAGAATACTTGCAGAATGAGAAAATTTAAAAAAGAACAGTACTCACACTATCAAATCTGTTATAGAGTGTATAATTGTATTAACACTGAAGCCTAACTGGCTACTTTTTTAACATATTGTTAAGTAATATTAAAATCATGTCTTTCTTTTTGAAAGATGGAATACATTAGTATGGCAGATGACTTGTGTCTTGCTTTTTTCTGCTTGGGTGGGGAAAGGGCAGAAAGAAACATACAAAAAAATTTTGTCAACTGAATTTCAGCTTGTGTCAAAATTGGTCAGTGAAGGCTTGTCAACTTTAATATATTCTTTGTTTGCCAATTCACATGATAGGAAAAACTATCTGCTAGAGCAAGAAAGACTCCTCCTGAGTGCTGGAACTAAGTTTCTGTGAATTACTGTAATGTTTCTGTAAGTGGATAATTTGTGAGAAACAAGGTAATACAAAAATTTCCAGTTTAATGTCAGTGCAGAAGTGAAGTAGGTCAAGTAAATGGGTAACAATATAGTGATGGTTTACAGTTCCGTAGTATGCCCAGTGAGAAAGAAGATGGGTGATTTAGGAGTATGAGCTGTGTAAAGATAGTACACTTGTAGAAGTTTGCTGACACTATGTTCAGCATAGAGACAACAGAAGCTTTTTTACTTCTAGATGACCATACCCAAATTGTAAGGCAGTTTTCCCTTTTTTTTTTTTTTTTTAAGAAAACAGATCTTCCACTCAGCACATATTTTAAAAAGCCAATACATCTTCAAAGCCCGTTAATGTCTTTTCCCAGAACCATTCCACAGTTTTCTTTCTTCTACTTGTTAACACATATTTTCTGTGATCCACACCCTGGGCTTGGGACTGAATTGCAAGACACAATGTAATTACACTCAGCTTGGGACTTGGGAAGGTTTAACAGATGGTTGCTTTCATGTCCCCTGTGAGGCATGGATGTAGCAGGATTGGGTTGGCTGCAGACCACTGAAATATCTACAACTTCACATCCCTCTTTTTTGTTCTGGAGCTTCTATCCCAGCGTGTGCTCCTGGTACAGAATATAGTTGCTCAACTAAAACCCAGCCATTGTAGGTAAATGAATCCTTAGTCTCCTCTTGTAAAGGAGATTTTGAGAACAGTACCTGTTTTCAAAATATAGTTCAGGGACATCTTCTATTACTCTTCTTCAGATTAAAGTTGAGGATGGGATTAATAGGTTAAACTCACTTTTTTTTGTCAATGCAGTGTTTGTCAATGGATTTGTTTGCTTGTGCTGGAGGAATAGCAGCTCAAACCTAAAAGGTAATATCCATGCCACTCAGCACCAACTGTCCCAGCAAAACTACAAAACTGTGTGAGAACACCTGCATCAGTTAGTGGAAAAGAATGAACTTTGTTCCTTGGGATCATGGAGGCTTGCACCTGTTGCAGCCTGAGTTAGATCTTAGTGTGTGTGTGTATGTGTGTATATATATATATATAATATATACATATATATATAAAATACTACTGGAGATACTCCTCATGTGGAACAGTGGCTGGGGAAAAGATTGCTATTAAAACAGTGGAAGCTGGATGTGTGTGTGTGAAACCCAGCTTCTCAGATGTTTTCAGTTCTAAACCATAACACAAGATGGCAGTGCATGTCATCACTACGGCAAGGATCTCAACAAATTGAGACCTGGGTTGGAAGATCTGATGTCACATGGATGAATATTGGTGCAGATCATACCTTTTCTAGAGTTGGAGTGCCTTGAAAGTACTGAGATTTTTAATGGTGCTAGAAAACTCATAATACTTATTTTCACTAGGAATTGGGTAAGAAAGTTGGCTTTATTCTCCACTAACAAAGCAGTTTAAAGAGTGATACATGAATGTGACTGCTTTTCTTTATTTTGAAATCCTGGGTGAAGGCAACAGAAGTAGTACTTTCTGCATTTGAGGAATGTATGTGTGTATTTGTAATATCATTCAAGGATATTTGCCATATGCTCCATCGTGGTGTATTGATACAAGTAATGTGCTCGCACACTCTAAACAGCAAGCACCAGGAATGAGTCTCCATGGATCTGACATTGTTGCACCTTGACAAGAAGTTAAAGGCAAATCATACTTTTTAAATAATAATTTCATAATTAAGTGAAGATAAGCATGGTTTACCCTGGGAGCCAGGAGATTTGAAGGGAAGTTGTAGCCAGATGGGGGTTGGTGTCTTCTCCCAGGTAACCAGTGACACAATAAGAGGTAATGACCTGAAGTTGCACAAGGGGAGATTGAGGTTCAATGCTAGGAATAATTTATTCACTGAAAGGATGGTCAGGCATTGGAACAGGCTGTGAAGGATATGGTGCATTTACCATCCCTGGAAGTGTTCAAAAAATGTGTGGGTGTGGCACTTGGGAACATGCTTTAGTGGTAACATGGCAGTGATTGGATCAGTGTTGAATGTGATGATCTCTGAGGTCTTTTCCAACCTAAATGATTCCATGAGTCTATGAAAAGTACTGGCTTCGATTCTACCACTTTGTGGCCTTGGGCAAATGAGTTAGTTACTGTTACTCCATTCATTAAATGGTTTTTTAAGGATTTGCTAAATTATTAGCTTGTTTCTTAATGCCTAAATTAAGTAAGTAGCTATGTGAAGTCTGTTGAGGTACAACTCATTGGAAGCATAAATGTTCCTCATTGGTACTTGTGTAGTTCAGGTAAAATACATTTCAAACTAACTTGGAATAGAGGAGACCTCTGTAAATATTACATTGTGGCTGAGTAAGTTAAGAGCTGTCATGAGAGTTGGAAGGGGAAATAATTCCAACTTTGAGAGTGGCCTGCCTTGATAGCTGTAGCGTGGCTTATGCCCCTATTTCCTTACTCACTTTAACGTGTATGAAAGGTGGATATCTAAGTTCTGGAGGTGGCTGGTGGCATATCTATTTTATGCCTGTCTGCTGATACCAGTGCTGCTGCTGAATCTGAGGGTGTGGTGCTGGCAGGCATTTCTTTAATGGAAGAGGACATAACTGCACAAAATGTGTGTATCTTGAACAGTGTTGATTTTGGATGCTCTGAGACAACTCTTAAACAGGGTGTCTTTTTTCTGCTTGGCATTCACTACTGCTGCTTCCCGAGGTAATGTAACTGAGAGTTAATAATCTTCAGTCTCACTGGTACCTAAACTGTGTAGCTGAGGTTCAGCATGCTGGCAACACAGATCTCACCATAGGCTGAAAAGAAGATTCATGTGTTAAAAACTATTTCATGTAGTGAGCGTTGAGTGTGTAGGTGTTTGTTGTGCTCACTGCTGTTCAAAAAGGCTTTGCCAGTTGCCTTCTGTTTCAGAGAAAGATTAGTTTGCCTTCACTTTAGTATGGATTCTGTTGTATCATAATGGAGAAATTTAATGGTTACTGGAGTAAATGTTTACACTAATACTCACAATTTCACACTTCTCCCCGTACAAATGAAGGTGTGCAACTTGCAATTGCAGAAGCTATTCTAAAAAAAAATATCTCTACTTGTTCTGTTGTAACATACATCTGAGCAAGATTAGGTGTGTAGTATCTTTGTTGTCTTTGGCTCTTTCTATTTAAACCTTCAGGAAATCTGAAGACTCAAACCTTTGACAGGGGAATTCTCTGAAGTCACAGAAGTGTTGATTTGTTTTCTTTCTTCTTCCTGCCCAACAGAAAAGACTTCTAAGAAGAATTCCAGTTTTCCAGATTTTAAGCGCCTTCCTAATGGCCAAGAACTTGTCTGTCAGCTGTTACCCTGTTTGTCATTTACTGAAAATGTTAATCATAAAAATACTGTATTTTGTACTGCTGCTACGAGCACCTGATGCCAACTGTCATTCAAAGGAAGATGTTCTCCTCTTTTGTTTTCCCCACTGAACAAAAAAGTAGCAATGCCAACCCTTTTTTTCTTGCGGGGGGGGGGGGGGGGGCTTCATTTCTGTTCTTCACAGATCTGTGTATTTAGTTTCAGCTTTGCTGCTGCTTTTAGTAGAGTTGGGCCTCTCCTAGCTCAGTGCTTAGAGATGTGAAAGAAACATATTGATGCACTCTGGATGTACATATACCCATGTCAAAAAACATGCCAGGTAAACCTGTGTTTTCCTGTAACTACTTTTGAGTTCTTTACTAGTTTGCCCATAGAGGAAAGTATAAATGGGATTTTTAAATGGATGATGTCAATTTCTATCTCTGTGAAAAACCAGAGGAGTTGTATTGATTGTGTCTTCTCTGATAGGTTCTTCTCAAAGATGTTTTAAAACCTTCTAGTAGTTTGAATTCTCATTTTGGAATGACTTGAAGCAGGTTTTCACACTTGAATCACAGGTCCATAGCCTTTAATAACTATAGCTATTAAAGCTCCGTAGCTCTTTCATGAGAAATATGCAGTCCTTTTTTGTGTTGTTAATGGCTCCTTGGGCAGAGTTGCCAGGAGAGCAGAGGGTGTGTAGTCTGGATGTTTCTTCAACCTAATTTTTCCTTCCAGTATGTCTGTGTTACAGAAGTACAGCAGTCCACAGATCTGCATAGATGAAATCTGTCAAGAGGGAGCTACTGGACACTTCTTTTCTAGAAATTGCCCAAAGACAAACTCTCTGCCGGTGAGGAGTGTTTGGAAATCTCATATCAACTCTTAACCTCCCTTCTCTTGAACCTTTTTTTCTGGAGGCTGAACAGAAAAGTAAAATGAAGATCTCAGACAGTTCTGTAATACTCATAAGCTGACAATTTCAGATTCATTAACTGGCAAGGAGTTTGTGACAAGGTAATGTTTTTGCTCTAAATAATACATCCATTGCTGTCAATGAAGAGAGGAGGCAGTGGGCAGGTGCAATATCTGTGAAGACATGTAGTGTTGAATGGAAGAATAAGTAAAAGTCTATACTGATGTACTCACAAACGATTGTCACTGATATTGCACTAACTAGCATGCATTCCACACCAGGTATGTCACTCAACCAGCTTATACAAGTTTGATTTTTCTGAGGGAAAGATGTCTGGACTTGTTTTCCCGTTCTGGTTTCCCCTGAACAGCCTGCTCACTCAAATCAAGTTGCTATGATGGCTTGTGCTGGTTTAGAGGGAGCAGGGGAGTTGCATGCAAGCAACATGATGGTGCCCAAGGTTGTTTTGCTTGTGACTGAAATACAAGATTTGAATCCAGGGGTTTGGAGTAGAAAAGCTGCAATGCCAAACTCATCAGAACAGATGAGTGTATTGCTGCCTGGTGTTGCTTCAACAGACTTCATGCTTCAATCCACTCATTTGTGTCAGCTCATGGGAGAGTGGCTCAGCTGGAAATAGATAAACAGCAAAGCCCTCTCCTTTCAAAAGGGGAAAAAACACAGCAATCAAGTCACTTGAAGTCAAATATTTGACCATACATACTTTGTCTCATACAGTCTGTCTTCACGACCCGGTACAAGTTTTTGTCCAGCTATTGCTTGACCACTAAATAAATTCCACAGTATTGCTAAAGCAGTTAAACTGAGGTTTTCCTGGTTTTTTGAATGGTTTGTTTTGTATTAAAATGAGGGCAAATTAGATATAACCACTTTGCAAGAGAGGTCCTCTTGGGACAGTCTTAACAGAATAACAGGGAAAGCCAAGTTTCAAATAACATTACATCAGTCTCTTCACTTACCTATGTTGTTTGTATCAGGCTATGAGCTCTTTGCTCTTGTGAGTGAAATCTCCAGGCTGGAAGCAGAGCCATAGTTGTGTAGTCTTGCTGAGTGAAAGATGTGATTTCTAGAAGTATTTGAAAGTAGGAGGGGAAGAGTGCCCTGGTACCCCAGTACCTAATGTAGCAACAGTACTGTCACCTTTATCCTTTAATACAAAGTCACCTCTGAGATTTAATTGGGTGTGCTCTTACTTTCTGTAACAGTCTGCAGATAAATTCCTTGTCTTCTAGTTAGCAAGTAAAAAATGTTTTCCATTTGAAGAGAGTAATGAAAATGCTGTTTGCTGACATTTCTCTTATATGGGCCTTCTACTTTCTTCTGCAATCAATCTGTCTTAAAAGTTTTAAAAGGTGATGTCTCTTTCCTTCTTAGACTCTGAGTTCACGTTTGAAAAGTCCATTTGAAGAATTAATGAACCTTTTCAGTAATGTAATTGTGGTGCATGTCACTTGCCCAAGCCACTTTGTGGTCTGGAGTGAAATTCTTTCTTTTATTCATGCTCCCTAGCTGCCTGTGAGCCTTTTGTCATTTACATTGATTTACATATTTGCAGATTTCCTCAGGTGGGGAAGCTTTCTGAAGGCAGTCTTGCAGCCAATCCTGTCCTTTCTGTATCATGAGTTATGCTCCTTGAGTCAAAAGGCATGAAATTGTGTATTGACTAAGGGAGGGGAATGTTAAAATAGTAATAGTAATAAACAATTTGGTACTGTCTGCAGTGTTCAAGTGTAATTCTGAGAGGGGCTGGCTTAATAAACTGAACAGGAAAGAATAGAATTGCAAGGTAAAACGCTCAAGTCTGTGATGCTCCTTATTCTTACTGAGAGCTTTTATTTAACATGAAGCAAAGTAATTCATTGAACAGCCTGTCAGAGAAAGCTCTAAGTACACCATTCAGCTTCTCCATACTGTCTTTTGCTGCTTTTTAAGTGATACAAAAGCATAACAGTTTGAGAACTGGTGGAAGAGTTATGTAAATGCATGTATAAAGTCATAAGAGGTTTCAGATGTTTTTTAAATTTGCTGCAGAGTTACAGCTGGGGATGTAATGCTAGATAGGGAGGTAGGTGGAAATGCAAGAGTTAAGCAGGTCACTGTCCTGATTATGCAGTGTGGGAGTCAGTCATCTTGCCACATCAGAACTATTAATCTCTTCCAAGATATTTCTTCATTTCAGTTCACTCAGAGACCACCAATTGAGATTACTGTAACCACTCTTCTGAAATCCATTTTTCGCCCATCTTAACAAGTGGTCAATCCAGACTGGTCACAGCTGAATTACTGGAGAGAGTTGGCTTGTTCTCATGTGGTCTGAACTTTGTGTCTTGTTTTTGCCACTGTTAATTTGTATGGCCTGATTTTTTTTTTCTCTCTTCATGCAGATGCGTTTTTGGACACTAATCTACACTTGTGCAACAGGAGTGTCATCTCTGCGTGTCTTGGAACATCTTAGGCGTAGGAGTCAGGGGCTTGAAAGGATTAGGCACTGGCAGCAGGTTTTGGCAGTGCCTTGGACTAGGACATGCTCATCTGTATGATGCATGCAAATACAATAAACATGGAAGAGAAGTCTTAAAATGTTGAAGTAATTTCCATACAAAGGTATGTTTGTCCTTGGCTTGGAATCCTTTAAGTGGTGTGGTGTAGGGAGAGAAAAGGTCTGGCATGACCTGCTGCCAGTTCCCTTTTCTCATACCAGCAATATATCAGTGTGACATGGTCTGATGATGTGGGTGAAACATTTATTAAAACCAGTTGGAACCCAAACACAGTTGCAGATTGCAGTCTCCAGGCTGGCTGGATGACTTTGTTTATTGCACAGTTTCTTTAAAAAAAAAACCCAGCACCCCCATATGTATTTAGATGGGGAGATTATCATCTCTACTTTGGATTTGGTTTTGATGTCAGTTGACACTTCATAACGTTTAGCTGTTGGTGTCTTAGGAAATCTTGAATGTTGCTGTAATACAGAATCACCCAAACAAAAGTCGCCCGATAAGGAAACAGTGCAGCTGGTTGAGAAATTGTGGAAGTGATAGTGTTTTGAAATGACTATGAGGAAAAAAAAACCACCACCACAAAACCTAATTCTTTTGGGGTATAGCTTGGAATGCGTGCTATGTGATAGATTGCAGGAGATAATGCAGCATAAGTATGAAAAACAAGCATGTTACTTCAGTTACGTGTGTAAATATTGATGCCCTCTTTTAATGCTTTATGATCTAAAACAGTTTTGGTCTTAAAGGTGACACTGTTTTAACTGCGTAAGGCTTAAACATTGCATAGAGATGACCTACTTCCTCTTTAATATTTTTTTGGTGTTGTGGTAGTGTTTCATAGGCCTAAACTTTATAAGATGTGCCATTTCATGGCCATGCTGAGCAAGTGGTGTGCTCTGCACAACTTCAAGTGTTGTGTCTTGTATAACTGAAATTAGGTAGCCAAGGGTAAATGAAGAAGGAAAAAGATAACTATTTGAAGTAGCTTTAAAAAAAAATTAATTTTCTTCATGGCAAGGTTTTTAGCAATTCCTTTTTGCATTTTAACTTTATTTGTAAAACATATAGAAAAGATTGTTGTGAATTTTTATACAAGGTTTTGTGTCTTTGGCTCTTTGGAAATGTGTTACTTTATTTTGGTGAAGGACTCTAATTTAATCACTTTCTTAAGTGGTTTTTGCCCTAACTGGTGGACAGTATTTCTTGTTTATTGGGGTCCTTGCAATCCAGTAGCTCATCGTTGCCCTGAGAATTGGTCTTTCCTAGGAGGATTATTGATGAGGATCTGACCTGCAGCAAAGGTGTCTCCAAGCTGGCACTGGTGTCCCACATTGATGTACAACTGGAATAGGTGAGGCAGGAAAGACGTGGTGCAACTACAACTTGACTCCATTTCACAGAAGAAGCATCAGCACAGAGATGAAACGGCTTTTCCTCAGAGCTACCTCAGCTCAGTGCACCCCTGAAACGCAGCTGGAAACTGAACAATGAAATTCAGAGACCTAAGTCTCTGGCTGAATTGCAAGCCTGTCTTATGACATGAGGATTTAGACAAGAACTGTCACTGGATTAAAGAGGAGAAGCACTGTGAAGCATTATACTCTTGCTTTGTGGTGAATTTTGCACTATATGGTCTCATCCTCATCTATTTACCTGCACCACCTCCCAGGTCATCACATCCATCCTTCTTGTTCCTACAGACCTTGTGGCTGAGGTTCCCTGGAAATACCTGAGGAGTTATTGGGTTGTGTAAGCAGTAATGTTCTCCTCAGGCTTTTTGACAGCAGAACTTCAGAGTTAATACTATGGGGCTTAATTTGTTCAGTTAGAGTGTTATTTCCTTCATGCTTGAAGTGCCAGCATCATGCTGTAGCTTTTCTTCCTATGTGTGAACGGTGGCATCACTGAAAAGTGATGGAGTGCTCTGTGCTGTAGTCAGAGCATGTTGTGAGTAACCTCAGTGGGGTCAGAACAAAGTAAAACTTCTCATTGTTCTCTAATCAGCATTGGGTGAGAGAAAGAGGAGGGGTCTGGTGTTTCTGTCTCATTCATTCCACAACAACAGCATGTCCTCTGCTGGAGGAGGCAGTCACTGGGATGGATAGGACCTGTGGTTTTCCTGGTCTGTATTGCTCTTTTGGTAGATTCTCATAAATCAAGAAGCACGTACCTCACAGCTGTGGCCAGACTGCAGTCCAAACCCTTAGTGCTCAGTTTTCTATGGATTGGTCTGACCTCTTGCTCCTGGCTTAAGTAAATAAGTCTTTTGTTTTACCATATCAGGGTATGGGATTAATCTGATTGCTGTTTTCCGTCATACATGACCACATTTCTTGCTGGGAATAGGAATTGTGAAGTGACCCTAAAACTGAGTATCACTTTTGTACTTTATGACTGTTATTATTAAATGCTTCTTTTATACCCCTGAAAGATGCTTGATCTTTAGATCATGGAACAGGCCAATGGGAGGAATTTTCATCTGAAAGGTGCCATGCAGAACTTTAGCAGAAACATTTAATACGTGAAGTGGTGGGAATATTAAATGCTAATGAATGCTGTAGGTTGCATTTTGAGATCAGTATTGCATGGACTGGCTACTTGGTGCAGTATCATCATCCAGTGTGTGAGGAAGGGAATCATCTGGCTCACATGTTTAATGCTTAAGAAACTCTAAATGTGAAAGACTTCAGGTATCACTCATCCCATAGTTCAGCTATGGTATAGATGTGATCTGCAGCAGTGATTGTGGACTGTGTAGAATTGCAATGGTTTCTACCCACTAAAAATGAATTTCCAGGAAAGCACATGACTTACTTGGTTCACTTTACTTTTGCTAATAGAAAGAAACTGAGAGCTTTCAGCAGCAGCAGCAAGTTTTGCATTGAGTGAGGCTCCTTGTCTCGTAGCAGATGTACTTACTTGCATGGGACTGAGCTAATTTCCAATGATCAGCTCAGAATGGGTTCTGCCAATTCAGCTACTACACGCCATGTCCTACAGAGAAGCGTAGAGGGAGCTGAAATGATCTGCTGTGCAAACACAGAGGAAGGACAAGAGGTATATGTGAAGAGTTTGGCCAAGTATGTTTAAGCATCTTGTTCTGGTGGGATAACTTCTGAGAGAATGAAAAGTTGCCTCTTAAAGCTGTTTAATGAGAATTCACTGTGATAGTTGACACTGCCTGGAAAAAAAAAACTAGCTTTCCCATGTCTTGGTCTTCAGATGAGAAAATAATCTTCCTTGTAACCAACAAGACAGGATATCAGATGCTAGATTTTTGTAAGGACAGTGTGGGACTTTTGTATCACTTAAGAGTTGCCATTATCTGTGCAGAAGATTATCAGTCACATCAGTTGCTGTGTTTCAGCTGAAGTGGACTTTGTCAGGATTGTAAAAGGGGTAACTATTTTTAGTGGTGCTGAGACCCAAAGTTTAACCTGAAAGGTTAAAGTGCCTTTTCAGGGTAATGTTCACCTAAGTCCAGTTTGGTTTGCCTTTTTCTGTGTAACCAAGGCAGAAGCTTGGTTACATTGGAAACCCAGCTTTCAAAACATACTCCATCTGAATTTCACTGGTTGGAAACAAAAATAATTTGTGTGGTTCTTGTTCTTTTGGAGTGTGGAAGTTATGGCCTGCTTTTCCTCTAGGATGAGTCACTGAAACACCCCTGGTCCCTTTTATGGTGGCATTCTGGTAGTCCCTTGTTGGAGAAGCCACCCAGGAAAGGAAATGCTCTGCCTTTAAGTGAGAGTGGTGTGGCCAGTACAGAAGTTTGTGCTTTGTGGCCAAGTGGGCTTCCTGTTTTATGTTCACTGTAGTCTTCCACTGCTGCCATTCCCAACACTGGATGTTTAGGGATCAGCATCAGGAATATCTTAAATATTATCCAAATTTAAAATTATTTCCAGTTCTTTGTCCCTGGTATGCCATGTGGGGTGTCTCAGTGGACACACTTCAAAGGACGGATGAGGTTTTTTGAGCAGAACTTAGCAGCTGCACTCTTGAGGGAGGAGAAAAAAAGGGTGGTGAACTTTCATATAACAATAAAGGTGCAAATGTAGTTTGATAGTATTCTTGTCAAAATACAGGTGACTACCAATGGATCCTCAAAGAGAGTTCTGACTCATGAAGGCAATTAGCCTGGGGTGTTGCTAAACAGGAACTGATAAAAAAAATAGATGACAAAGATTTGTTTTACAAGTTTGGCTTAAGTTTTAATTGCACTGCTCCCTGTGTTGGTTAACAAGATGAATGTTTAGCAGACTAAAGACTGATAGCTCTAGAGAACAGTCCTGGTGCAGCATCCTGCTGGCAGTGCTTTCAGAAGACACGGGGTGGCAGTTGGGGAAGGTCTGCACCCAGTGGAGGGCTGGCCACCAGTAATCAGGAAACAGGCATTTTGCAGAGGTTTTTGGCTTTCCTTTCAATTTTTGATTCTGTATGATTCAGTCTAGTTTGACACTTCTAGGAGACAGGCTGAGGCCACATGAATTGCAAGATGCCACCCGCTGCCACCCTGCTTGCTGTGCTGGTACCTCAGCCCAACAACACAATGAAGTGTGGGCTGCAAACTTCACAGGGATTGTGCTTTCTAGTGAGCCCTGAAATCTGGCAGGGTAGTGAAGTCTAGCACTCAAGTGTTACACCTGGCCATCCTTCTACATACTCACTAGCACCTTTGCAATTCTCTTTCAAGGGCCCAGCTTGCTTGTGTGCTCTCAAAGCTGCTGTACCATCTGGCAATAGGTGATCATGGAGCTGATGGTTCAATTTTACTGGGCTGGAGGGTTAGTGACTTTCTCACTTGAATAATTTAAGGCTGGAAAGCCTGCGAGGGGAGTTTTAGTTCTGAAGGCTGCATGTGAGCATGTCTGTGTTGCCAGACTTGAAGTGATTCAGTCTCTTTAGTCAGAGGCTGAACCCAGGAAAGCTGTGTAGCTGGAATACAAAACAGTAATTCAGTGCAAAAGGTACTTGGGAAACTCTCCAGTCCAACCACCTGCTCTAAGCAGGATCAGCTTTGAGATGGGATCAGGTTACTCTGGTCTTTATTTGGTTTGGCCTTGAAAACCTCTTAGGACAGAGAGTGAAACATCTTTGGGCAATCTGTTCATTGATTTATTGGTTGTAGTAAATTGGTATTGTATTTGTTATTATTGTTCATTTACTTTCTAGCCTTTAGACTCATCTTTCATGTCTCTGTTTTTACCAATAGAGACAGAAAGCTTATTTATGGCTTCTAAGCAGGTTCTGGGGAAGGAGTGGGGATTAACCCATGCATTTCAAGAGTTTCAAAGTGAAACCAAACAGCATTGCTGTTGTGAAGCACCTGGCTTACATCAGCCTAGGGATCTTGTTCTTGTGGCAGATTTTTCCACTATGTGATGATAATGGTGTAGGCATTGCAATTCTAATGTTTGTTTGTGGTGGAATATTGTATTAACCTGGCACGTGATGTGATATGTTTGTTAATACTGCCTCAGGCTGGTTTGTTGATGGGAAGCCTTGTTTCATTTTAGCTGCATCATAGTTGTGTCAGGCCTTTCCCTTTATAACCTACTCACTCTGTGTAAGTTACATTAAGGAAATAATAAATAAATGACAATGGGCTTTCCCTAGCTGAAATTAGCTGTTGACCTTAGAGTACCATAAACTACATCTGCAAAAAGTCCCTGCCAGTTTTCCAGGTGGGCTTGAGGAAGCCTCTGAGTGGCTTTTTGTGAGTTAATGTCCGGAGGAGGAGCGGTGGAGATGGTGTGAATGTTATGTGTTTTGCTACAGTAGCTGGTGATTGCTTGAATGAGTGGACTTCCTGATTCAAAGGTAAAGAATGAATGGTCTCTCCTCATAGTTTCAAATTTATTATGAAAGGTACTTTAGCAGCTCGGTGCTGTCTGCAGCCCCACGCAAGTGCTGCCTAGACAATTGTTTCCACTGCTTGAGAAAAAGTCCATCTGACGCACCAATGGGAAGTTGACACTTTCAGTTCATCAAAGTGAACATCTATGAGTGCAAGTACTCAGCCGAGAATGTTTCAGCTTCTAAGAAGGGTCTGAAAAAGGCTTGAACTTCAAAGGCTTTATTGTCCAAAGGCACAGACTGTTACTGATCTGCTCCCTCCTGCTGTAGCTCTGGGACTAAGTGTGAAGTTGGTATTTGATTGTTGCAGCAGTCTTGCCTCAGTGCTTGACCTTGCTTTTTTTAAAAAAACATAATTAAAGTGGTGACTTTCTGTGTTTGCAAGGTAACAATGAATTTGGAACATGTAAAAGGATTTGCCTGGTTGATAGTTCAGTGAAGGGACCTTTACAGAGACCTGATAATATACTGATGTTTTACTTATTTTCATAATATTTGTCTGATTTGTTCTCTTCACAGAGCTATTATACCTGTCTGTATTTTTCCTTCAAATTGGCTATTACTGTGCTCCACTGGAAGGTGCCCTTGCAGGGGCTTTCCTTCCTCTCTCCCAGCCCCCCCCATTTTGCTCTAATGGTTGCTTTGATGCCCTCTAGGGGTCCTGTTAATATTAGATTATTGTAGGATTAAATTTCAGCCACCAAATCTCTAATGTCAACCCCTTGGTAATGGAGGAAGCCATGATGTTATCAACTTTTCTGATATGGTTTAGAGGGCAGCACTGTGTTTGGCCCCATCTTATTCTGACCTAAGATATTGGTGTCTGAAAACATAACTAGAGATGTCAGCATCTGACAGAGTTGTGTATGTGGATAAGAACTGTCAGTGAAATTAAAATCACCATTTGGGGTATGCATTGTTATGTCTTCTGTCTTGAAATACAGCAGCTTTTTAGCTTTGGCATAGTTGTAGTTAAGATGATAGACTGAGATGACACTTCTACCTTGTTTTTTCTTTGGATAGCAAAAGAGTTAATGGTGATCCCTGGCAATTTTAATCATGACTAATTCAGGTTAGAAAGAACATCCACAGGTCATCTAGTCCAGCCTCCTGCTACCTCTTGTGATGCTTCAGTTGGCCCCTAATCCACTTTATCTCTACTTCAGGTCATGCTGCACTTGCATAGACTCTGCCCCTACCTTCAGGGAGGTCTGAGAGCAGACTTTCCCACCCAAGTAGATGTTTTGTAACTCAGTGGAATTTTTTGTTTTCTTTTCCCATGAATCAATGTTTTCCTTGCTGCTGAAATACTTCTTGTAGCATTCTGCACACCTTCCATGTTTCAACTCCAGATAAGCTTTTATTTTCCTGCCTTCCTATGTGCTCAGGCATTGTCTCCATACTCCTTCTAAGTAGTCTGTCCCCACGTCCACCTCCTGTATACTTCCTATTAGTGTTTGAGCTCAGTCAGGAATTCCCCCTTGGGCGGAGCTGGCCCCGTGCCATGTTTGCTTGACTTCCTGCACATCAGAACGGTCTGTTCTGCTTTAAGTGGTTCTTGGAGACCAAGTGGCCTCCTAGATCCCTTTGCCTTGGCTCCCATGGGATCCTGCCTGCCAGTTCTCTGCACAAGCAGAGATCTGCTCTTCTGAAGTGCAACATCTCCATTCTGCTGCTCACCTACCTCGCTTCTTTCAGGATCTTTAAATCACCCTCAGGATTGCTGTGGCCAAGGCTGTGCTCAACCTTCACAGCTTCAACTAGTTCATCTTCATTAATGAGTAGCAGATTGAGCAGGGGATGCCTCTCCTAATTGGCTTGTCTATAATTTTATGAAAAAGGTGCCCTTCAGGATAGCTCTCTGGGATTACTTACACCCTTCCTTTTTGCCCTCCCAGGCAGATACTGGCATGGTGAAACTCCCCAGAGAGAATCCTAGAATCACTAATGTTGGAAAAGGCCTCCAAGATCACAGAGTCCAACCTCTGACTGAACATCCCCATCAACTAAACCACAGCACTAAATGCCCCATCCAGTCATTTTATGAACACTTTCACAAATGGTGACTCCACCGCCTCCCTGGGCAGCCGGTTCCAATGTTTAACCACCCTTTCAGTGAAGAAATTCTTCCTGATGCCCAGCCTGAGCCTCCCTGGCACACCTTGAGGTTCTGTCCACTTATCCTGTCTCTGAGAGAAACAGGGCCTGCAGTCAAAGGGCTTCTCCTCCCAGCTGATGACAGCTGATTTCATTAACTTTCTCCTGGTTTTGGTGGCCTAGACTCTGATCTATTATGCTTGTTGGTCTCCTCTCTCATCCTGACCCTTAAAGATTTCGATCTGACTGTCACCTATTGGTTTGCAGAGCTCTGCACGTTCCTGTCACTTCTTTACAAAGAACATGGCCCCAGGCTCTCAGTTTTCTCTTTTTACCTTTCTGGAGATCATCCATCCAGTCCATCCAATCCATCCATCCATCCATCCCAGCAATCCAATTGTGTAAACTGTCCCACCGTATCTCAGCTTCTGAAAATATCACAGCTTTGTGCCTGCACATGGACTTCCAGTTTTCTGTTTTGCAGCACTTTTTCTGTACAGGTCCTTCAGAGATAGCCCATGTGATACACCTGGAGAGTGGGAGAGGGAAAGCCTTGGGAAGAGAGTAGGGACACTGTCTACTACTGTCTACACTGTTCCTTAGTTTTTCTTTTCTGTGGAATGGGCTCTGGTGTCACAATGTTAATCTTTTTGTGAAACAAAGAAGCTACTCCACTTGTGTAGGAAATGTCAAGACTGTAATTCCTGGATACTGTTAATCCTATAAAAAAAACCTTTCATAACCCCTTTCTGGGACGAGTGAGCGAGCACAGTAGGAGATACAGACATTTCTAATCCGGCTCTTTCGTACTCAACTTCTGTGATATTGATTTGTGTACCATAGAATGGTGCTGGTCTACCTCTTAGAGACTGGTCACTATACATTCTTTCACCTACTTAATGCACTTGCACAAACACATGTTCTGTCTCTGTGATAACTTCTGTTCAGCCTTCTTCAAGCAGATTTTGCTTTTCTTCAGCATTTTTTCATATGGTGAACTCTGAATGTCCCACAGTGGATTTGAGATTTAGTCCCCAATGAGGAAGAATGGAAGACAGCTCTTTCTTCCTCTCTCCATTGTAAAGGAGCAGAATCAGCTGGCGTTGGCCCTTACTTCCTCCTCCTCTTCTCAGAAGCTGGAAGATTGCAGTTCCCTCCTCCCACATCCTCATCTCTACTCAGATGTGTGCAGCTATTGATGATTAGAAGTGATTTTTTTCATGCCCAGGGTTCTTCAGGTGAATTCCACCCAGGCTGTGATACCTCCAAAACTGACTATCTGAAGAGGAACTATCCTAGAACAATTGCTGGGAGCTCAGTGCGCACTTCCCCTGAGCACTTCTCCATAGCTGTGGAAGTTACGATGTGCTCATTGGCTGAGGTGTCTTAGTAACGTCTCTTTGAGGGGATTTTACTATACGGAGTTTGAGAGACTTTTTTAGAGCTGAGCTGTGCTGTGTCCCTGGGCTGTACAGCTGCTGTGAGCAGATTGCTTAGCTTTATTCTCTCCTTTATGTCACCTGCCTAGATCCAGCAGAGTGTGCCTTGCAAGGCTTGATTGTGGTGAAAACATAGCAATAAAATGGATCAGAGTCTGGTGGCAGCTGTAAAAGCATGGGATGGAGTGCCTTGCTGTGTCATGTTATTGCATGCAGCCTGTCACTAGGCAGACATGAAGATGGAAACAGCCTGTTTTTAGTGGAATCCTTTTCACAAAGAAGTAGAGCTTTTCACAGACTTTAACAGAACGAGAATATCTTACTGTAACTTCCTCAGCTTACCACTTATGTAAGGGCATGTATGCTTTGATGAAATCATAATTATGGGGGTTTTCATATTGCTGGTGCTAAAGATTACCAGAGCAGTGTTTTGGGCTCATTTTCTGCTCTGTGGTGTAATGAATGCTCTGTCCTTATCTGCTTGTCCCATGTTCTATACGGGCACTGAGGCTTTACATGCAAACCATTGTTTCCTTTCCTCTTCTGTGAGTAATATCTTTCATCTATTTTATTAAACTTCTGTCTCCTTCCCACTTGGAAGCTCCTTAAAACATGATCTGAGAAGTCACAGTGTACATTAAGGATGACAATATTGCAGTAACAGAGTATTCAGTCCAAAGTAACTTTAAATACAGAGGTCTAGAAAGGCAAGCTTTGGCTCCATTCATTCTTGTGCACGCTTACTCTTCCACACCCACTGCTAAGTCAAGCTTTATCCCCTCCACTGCCAAGCCAGCTTCACCCTCTGAGCTACACTGTGTTCTCTGATCCCCCAGAGCATCAGCTGTGTATCTCATAGCTTGTACCTCCACTCCTGCCTGGCACATGGGGTGCATCTGCTGTGTATCTGTGATCCCACCTGGCACATCGGTCTCTGCAGAAGAGCACAGAGGCAGAGCCTTGCTCCTGAGTGTGCTGCTGCTTTGTCCTGTTGAAACATAGAATTTTAGTTAGAGAGTTAATTTTGTTAAAACTAGGAAATCCAGCTGTAGTTAATTAAATAGGTTACTTATTAAAGGAAAGTCAGGCCTAAAATAGGCCTTTAAAATTATAGAATTGAGTGCCTGGTTGCCGTGTTTGTTCAGCTGTGCTTATGCTTAAGGAGATCTGAAGAAGTTTAGACAAGTACAAATCTTTTCAATTATAAATTCATTTAAAAGAATAGGGGGAATAATTAAGGGGTTACTTAGGTCAATCTCATTGTGTTAAGCCACGGGGGCGAGGAAGGTCAAAGCAAGGAAGAAGAGTGTACTTCATCCTTTTCTGGGACCACTACCCACAATACATCCACCAACCCATTTTAAAGAACTAATCACACATGCGTAATGGTTATTCAGTTAATTATCATACCAAGCGGGGAGTGGGAGGTGTCAATGTTATGAATATGCATTTGTGCTGAATCCTTTGTAGATATATACCTTGTAATGCTTTGTGATTTCGCTCTGCGGCTTTGGAAATTATTCCACGCAGCAGCCCGGCCGTAATAAAGAATCTTCTTCTTGTCTATCTGACTTGGGTGTTGATATTAGATCTATACCCTATTTTTGGTAAATCACTGTCTCTTATGACCCCTCCTGAGGGGCCAAGGAAGCACAGCTGCCAGAGAGAATATCTGTACCATGGGAAGTAGATCTGAGCCGCAGTGAGAGGCCAAAGGAATAAAGGGGCAGCCCAAACCCAGATAGCTTCTCTGCTGCAGGCACAATATACCTGTGCTTCAGCCTTGGTTCAGCTCTTCCTCAGCTGAGGCAAATGCAGAGCTTCTGTATTTCAGGAGATGAAAGATATGGTGTACTAGCAAAGGAGGAAGGATTTTTCCTAGGATTTCTTATTTCTCTGTGGCATGCCTCTATGTGGAGGATGTGTGGTGTACTGATGTCTCCTTCACTGCAGCAGTCTTGCCCCCAGCTAAGTCCACTTACACCTCCAGTGAAGCAAGAGTCTCCTGGTTTGGATATGGTTATAAAAATGCAGCCATAGCATGGGTGTGAAAGAGCTGAACTGATGCTTTGCTGAAAAGTCATTTCTTAACTTGGAGTGTGCTTGTACTTGGAACCCTAATAACCTTTCAGTGTAGTTCATGTTAGTAAACAAGTACCAAAAAAGAAGTGGTCTGATAAGATTGTTTTGTTCTTAGATTGCACTTTTCATATACACATTGATGTTGAGGGCATGCATGACATTTGTAAGGTCAACAGGAGGTTAAACAGAGTTAAATGACTTGCTGAAAGCAGTAGTCAATCCGTCAGAGCATGGAGCATCCCTGTCTTATCAATGGATTCCTCTTTGTGTTCAAACCAGAGACCCATTTGAACAAAAACTAAATAGTTTTGTATCAATAGTTGCTACAAAACACAGAGGTTGCTCATGTACCAAGTTAGCAGTGTCTGTTTTAATATGGGCTAATCATTATTCCTAAGGAGGGTTTTCCTGTTAGGAGAAGAAAAGATACTTTTTCTTCTCTCCCCTGTAGCTGTATGTTTCACTTGGAACAAAAGATTTTTTAAAAAGCAGAGGTTATCTTGCTACATTAATACAGTTGTGAATATAAGTTTAAAACAAAACTTCATGCGATTCAAATGCAAAATGTCAATCTATTTGGAACTGCAGTCACTTAACTGAAAGACTATAATGTTCAAAATAGATGTTTTAAGAAATGTGTTAATTATGCTGAAAAATGCTCTGTGCTTCATTTCTTACAGCATAGGTCTCTCACCTGCTACAGAGGACTTTCTGACTTAGTATTTTGACTTCATTGTATAGGTGAGCTTTTCTTGTTTAATATTTTGAAAATTATGGGGAAAGCTTTCTCATAATTTCTAGCAAGGCACTGTTTTGCCTTGGTCAGATGGTCTTTAAACCAACTGATATCTCTCAATTTTCAAGGTTGGATTCTGCTCCAATGCTTAGTAGAACAAGCATAATTTGAAGCTTGTTAGGTGCCTGTGGCTTCCAGAAGTGCAGGTATAATTTAAAGCTGGAGTTCAGCCTAATGAACGCAGCGTTCTGTGTTTTTTCACTGCTAGAAAATGAATTTGAACTCTGAGGCATGGCAGAGGCGAAGGTCAGTTCATTGTCATTTAAGAGCCATCAGTCTGATACAAATGCTTTCCATTTTCTAGCTGATCTCTTTTTGAAATGTTGCCCAGTTTTAAGTGTTAAAACTGAATGAAGCAGATGAGCCATATTCCCATGTTACATTTTCAAAGTATGTGTTTCTCAGTGACAGCTTTTGAGCTGGAGCAGATACAGAACATCTCTGCTGCAGGCAGGGTTGAGGCCAATCTCTGCTCCTGACCATTTGACTTCTAAACCCTTGTGGTGATGGGTTGTACAGCTAATGATGCACAAATGGTATCCCACTAACAATTTCCACACCTCATTTGTCTTCCCTGCTGTGCAGAAGGCCTGCTTAAAATAACAGCATCCCTCAGCCACAGTCTGGTTGTGGTGGCCTAACCCTGCAGTCACTCAAACCACTTTGGTAATTCCAGCACGCCGTTCATGCATAGCTTGCTCACCTCAACAGGGACATTCCCATGCATGGCTCCTGTGCTGACAGTCAGTGTCTGTCTTTGTTCCTGTCTAGAAGGATTTTCATCCTTGTGTGCGGCCTCCGCTCCATGAAGCTGCTGCTGAAGTACCCCTTGGCTTCAGTAGGGATTGGCATTCCCCTGTCTTTCTTTCCTTTGTGCCTGTGTTCATTCAGCGTGTGTTCAGCTCTGGTTTCATGCTCAGGTCTCCTCTCTAGCCTTTCTTCCTCCATTCTTGTCTCCTTAAAAGATGATAAAGGCACAGAAATAGCACTTCATGCAGTCTTCAGAGGAGTTGTTTTGTGGTTTCCTGGAGAGTCCAAGCTTGCATCTCGCTTGCTCGTCAGTTTTTTGGGTTTTTTTGGTTTTCTTTTTCTTCTCCTCTCTTTTGAAACTTGTATGCTGAAGGCTCAGCCTCACAGGAAACCATCTTTAACCAAACCACAGCAGCAGAATTATCACACAACCCCCTCCCCAAAACCATCTCAAATATCACATAGGTGGCACAGTTTCACAGTCCTAAGAATTTCAGTGCTTTGCAGTGGGAATGCACATGCTGGGTAGGAAATCCCAAGATGTTCCACTGTCTCTGCCTCAAAAGGGCCAGTGCTTTTTAGGCTCATATCAATTCCTCTTAGAGTGTTGAGGTAGGTGCTTTTTCTGGAGTAAAGAAAGAAGAGGTATTGCTTCTACCTTCATCAGAGTGATCTCCAAAAGGTCAGGAGTTCCTGTTCAGGTTGTGTGGGTGCTGAAGCAGACATGTGTCAGTCATGTTGGGGTTTGATTAGAGTGGACAAAAGTTCAGCTGCCATCTGGAACCTTTCTGAAGTTGCCATTTGTTGCCTACTGTCATCATCCGTTTCTTTCCCATGCCTGGCGGCTTTTTATTTTTACTAGGATGTCAGCTCTTCTAACATCAGTGAAGAACTGGGGATTCCTTCTGCTTACACTAGTGATGCCCAGCTTTGCGAGTGTGCCAGGTACCCATAGTTATGTCCTCTATTCATCTTTGTCCTCCACAAGCCTTTATGGTTGGATGGGGTTTTTTTCTGCTGAAATGTAATGCTACCTGTCAGGCATCCTTTTAACATGCTCCTTCTGATTTTAGGTAATGCTAAATTATATTGGCTGGTAATGTACTGAGCACAAACAAAAGATCACTGAAAATATCCTTCTCAGTAACGGTGAGTTTCATATTTGATTGAACTATTTAATTTTAAATACTTTTTAACAAAGTACATCTATCACTGATGTTAATGGTAACTCTCCATGGCACCAGGAGAAACAAAATTTTATCTTTTCCCTGTCCCATAGCAAAAACAAGTTTTGTTGAATTCACTCTTTTAGGCTATTAAGGATGGTAGTCACCCCTTAGCTCCCTTTCATGATATAAGAAATCACTTGAACAAAACCCAAAAGAGGTACCATAATAAGTTAGCACCAAGTCAGAAGTGGAACGAGAAGTTATGTAAGAAATGTCTACCCTGACTTGTCCAGAAGTTAACAGGCATCTTTTTTTTTTTTTTTTCCCCTCTCTTGCATTCAGGAATATTTGCACTGAAACGACAATATCCTCGTGGAACAGTAACATAACCTTTTCTGATAAAACAATGAGGTTTTAAGAAGCGGGGTTTGCGTGACACTCTAGCTTATCCATTAAAAGTTTCTCTTCCTGTGCTGTCACTTTTGATTAATTTAGTTTTCTCAGAATTTTCAACTTTATTGGAATTTCCAACTTTCCTCTGATTTATTCAACTTTCACAGTTCATTTTCTGAACTGATGGCACACTCTCCTTTATTCTCAAGATCTGTGGCAAGTTAGTGGAATGCAAAATTCTGCTTCTTGTGTTGACCGCATAAGAAATGACTTCTTCTACCCTTTTTTAATTGGTATTTATTTCCTATAATAAATAATACCTTTTCTATAATCTCTTAAGGCCTGATCACTATAATGCTGCATTTTTGTCCAGCATGCTGAATAAATTACATTTCCATGAAGGGGTTTATTTCCTCTCATTCAGTGGCTATTCTGTTGTTTCTTTATACCTTCTTAGAAGCATAACTTTTTTCCTGTCATTCGAGAAGATTGCAAAGAAGTTGTGTGGGTGTTGCAGGGCTGCCTTCCCTGCTGGTGCTTGTCACAGGCAGAATCTCAGGTGGAGAGGTTTGGTTTGCCTTCACAGGGCAGTGATGAGCAGTGATAAGCTGTGAGCCCATGGGCAGACCTTGCTGACCTGGAGGACACATTTCAGCCCTCACTGTTTCAGGGCTGGAGCACGTCTGGGGATGGATGTTCTCCACACACAATGACTGCAACCTCCCCTCTCTCTTGTATCACCATGGCAGCAGGTGGGAGCTCACCTCTGTGTCATATTTGCTCTGGGGTCTTCACCAAAGATACCAGTGTCTTCTACAAGCTCCAAAGTCTCATTCTCCCACTGGTAAGGAAAAGGACCAAAACAATTTGATTTAACACTTGTGGAGCGAAGAAGCTTAAGAGCTGTGATGCACGTAAGGAGAGAAAACACTTTTTTTTTCTACTTTTTTCTCCCTCATCCTTGCCCTTGACTTTTTCATGGTTATTAGTATGTACATTTCTGTCTTGGACTAGTGACTCATGCCAGAGTGAAAAAGGAAACCGTGTGAAAGTATGAGAATCCTGAGGCAGGAGAAAGAAGAGATTTGTGTGGGAGAAGGGTGATTTGATGTGAATGTAGCAGCCATGCTCTGTTGTTTGTTCATGCTTCAGCACTGCCCTGCATCTCTAAAGCCTTCGCACCACTGTCTCTGGGGCTCAGAAAGGTGCTCTGAATATGATCTCAGAGAGATGATCTGAAGCCTGTTCATGGTTTGTACTTCTGCTGTATATGGTCCTGCATTTTTCAACAAGCAGTCCCTGGTCAGAGAGTGGACAAGCAGCACCAGAAATCTGTTCAGGAGAGATGACACAACCCACACGGCCGTGTGATGGGGCAGACTGGCCACATGACTGCAAGACAATGTCTGGCACATGGCAGCTCTGACCACAGGTACATAATTCAGTTTCTGAATGGGGAGACTGGGGGGAAAACCCAGAAGAATTTAAAATCTGCTTAAAAGGGGAAAAAAAAAACCTCTTGGCCCTCTGGCTGCACACTGAACCAGAAAAAAACCTGTACATGTAAGAGTTCAAGTAACAAGCCATAAAAGAGGCCACTCTGTGAGATGAAAGATTTTTTTCTTTTTCTGACGTGAGGTACCAGTGATGAAAACTGCCAGAGGGTGTCACAGTCAATGACTTAAGGATGGAATTTCCACATTGCTGGTGAGTCCCCTTGGTTATACAGAGTGACGCCAGCCCTTTGGGGTTACTCGGATGTTGATGGTTTTGTAACAGCCTTTAACGTGCAGGGATTTTGTTTTGGACATCAGCACTCCTACCTTGGGAGCAGATTTGGGTGACGTTCCACATTCCTTTGTAGGAAATGTGGGAAATCCTCTCCTGTTCCTGTATAATCAGTGGAGGCTGGTGACAGGAGGAGGCTTGGTTAGCTCTCTGAATGAATGAAACTGCCCCTGCAATGTTATGTTGCCTTGGTGTGTTTGGAGATGTTCTTTGGAGCACTTCCAGAGGTGCACTTTATCTTCCAGGAATGAAGAGCTGTGTATGGCCCTCTGTGTTCCCACTAATGCTGCTGAGATTTTGTTCCTGGTTTCTCTGAGCAGGCATCAGCAGAGCTGCTCAGCAGTAGATAGCAGGGTAATAACACAGTCAGATGGTATTTCTGCATGAGGTTCCTGTGGATGGCAGTTTGCTTTTTAAAGGTGAACACCTCAAGACTCATGCCTGCTCTTCTGATTCACTGTGCAGATGTGTTTAAAGTTGTTTAAATGGGACAACCCCCCCCCCCCACCCCCAACAACAAAAAAACAAGCAAACAGAAAAACCCACCCCAACCCTTAGGTTTCTTCAGTCCTAATTTCAGTATTTCAGTTCCTGATGTTATTGAAGGTTTCTCCAGGTCTCCAGTACTGAAATACAGCACTTGAGGCAATTCATCTCTACAAGGATTTTTTTATCCTATTTATTACAGACATAATATATGTCAATTTAAGTAACATGAAGGCATTACGGTACTGAAGTGACTAATGGGATTCTAGTGCTGCATTTTCATTCTTGGGATGGTTTGAAAACCCATGGTCAAATAAAAGTTAAGCTGGATGGGGTGAGAGCTCCCCATTTCAGCAAGTTTTTGTGACGTGGAAAGTTTAAAAACACAATGTTCTAGGAAAAGTTTGTAGCTGTGGCAGTAAACACTTGTTCTATCTGTGACCCCAGGTTTCATGATACATGTGTGTGTTCTATGTGCACGCACGTGCATGGCTGCTTGCAAATCTTGTTTGAATAAATTAAAGTGTTTGTTGTGGTTTCCCAGGCAGCTGGCTGTCCTCAGGCTGTCGTTAACAAGGGATCTTCTCAGCTTCCTGTGCCGCGTCCTGGCTGTCACAGCGGGTTGTGAGTGATGAAATCAGGGAATTTCAGTGAGCTGGAGAAGGAAGTGAACGTTCTGTGCACCCGCGTGTCACGGTCAAAAGTACCCGGGTAAAACTGCTGGGGTGAAGTGAGGGCATGTTTAGAGAACTGCAGGACGCAGCTCCTCTTCTCAAGCAAAAAGGTACAGAATCCCTGGATTTTC
Source organism: Orthonyx spaldingii (assembly GCA_013397795.1). Classification (NCBI taxonomy): domain Eukaryota; kingdom Metazoa; phylum Chordata; class Aves; order Passeriformes; family Orthonychidae; genus Orthonyx; species Orthonyx spaldingii. Next base: position 2,279,611 of record VZTJ01004884.1, read on the forward strand.
AACAGTAAAATTCTCCAGTGGTGGAGTTCTGTAAACCCAACATAGCTGTGGTGTCTGTGTGTCTTTTGGTTAAGGTTCACTGTGAAGCAAATGCCATGTTACACAGCCAGCAGGTGGTTAACCAAAGGGAATTTCACTTTGCTGCAGAGATGGGAAACCACAATACGTGTGTCTTCCTCCAGGTTATTCAGTGGGCATTCACAGAAAAAATCCTGGGGGTGGAGGATGTGGGGAACATGCTAAAAATTTCAGGTTTAGGTTCCTCTAGTCCATTCAGAGACTCTGTAACAGCTCTGTTAAATGGGTGGACAGGGATGTGTTGTGCCACAGATATCTTTGAGCTCTTCTGTCTTTTGTTAGAGGTATCAAGATACATAATTGGCCAGAGAAGTGAAAGGTGCTCCTTCCCTGAGAGTGTTCAAGGCCAGATGAGGCTTTGAGCAACCTGGTCTAATGGAAGGTGTCCCTGCCTGTGGCAGGGGGGTTGGAACTGTATGGTCTTTTAAGATCTCTTGCAACCCCAACCACTCCATGATAATCAGACTGTAGTCAGAGTATACTTCTTGTGAAGGGCACTACTTACGAGTACCTTCACCAAATGATGTGTTTATAGTAAAGCTATTACAATCAATTCCTCAAGAAAAAACCCCTTTTAAAAGCAGTGGTACAAAACTGGAGGTTTTGGACTCCTTGCTTTGTGCTGATGGTGCCAGGAACCACTCTGCTGAATGGCAAACACTAACCAAAATGGTTTTTCTGCTGGACAAACTGTGTGGAGGTGGTCACAAAGAAAATCTAACTGGTGATTTTTCAGGTCTTTGGTTGTTTCTAATAAAAAATAGAATTCTTTGAGGGATTTTAAAGGAAGGAAGCAAGGTAAATGAATAGCCAGAAACCAACTATTTTTGCTTGGTTTGTACCATAGAGATGTCTATCCTTTCAGCTGGATTGGACCTTTTGGTGTGTTTTACAGAAATAAATTGGTTAAAGGGACCTCTGGATCCAGAAGAGCATTACACAATGTCGGACAGCTCATAATTTCAGTGTGTCCTTCAGGAAGTGGGGCTGTAGTGGTGTTACATGAGTACCAGCAGATAATTTACAGTCATCAAAATGAATTGCGTTATCTACTGATCTGGTTTCTTATCTCTCATATGTCAGTCTCCCAGATACAGCTAGAGTGAGCAGGACTAAAATAAATTATACAAACCCCCAGGCCAAGATGGAATTTCTGTAGGAATCTCCCAGAACAAGAAGAGGTACAGAGCTTTGTTCCCTTTCTGTGTGTGCCAGAATATGAAAACTGATAAAGAATCTAGGAGCAGCCTCTGGCAGAGGGCAGTAATGACTAATATACTGATGAGTGTGTATTTGCTCTTTTTCTAATTTTATTTCCCTGAGGATTCCCTGTTGGCTTTCATCAGTTAGTGATTTAAGGATTTCCTGAGCCAGCTGCTGTAATCCGCACTTGTGCTTAAAAGCAAATAGACCTTTCTTCCTTCAATTCATCTGATCATTTTTGAACCCATTTATCCTTTTGCCATCCAAAACATCCCATGGCAGTGAGTTCCCAAGACTGATTATACCTTTTGTTATGAAATGACCTTTTGGGTTGGGTCTGTTTGGGGATTTCTTTTCACTTGATACTGAATCCCTGCATTATGAAAAGCAGCACGTACTAATCTTCTGTTCACCACATTGCTTACTTCTGACTTGATAAACTTCACACATCAGTCCTTTTTCTTCCTGCTTAAGAAGTTTGAGCTTATTTAATCTTTCCTTAGGTGAAAGCCTTTCTGTATCTCTCTATTTGGTTCCCTTTTTATGTATTTTGTATGTTGCCTTTATGTAATTTATTAGAAGGAAAACCAGTCTGTACAATGGTGATGAGATATGGATTTATAAGTTAGCACAACGTCTTTGGTTTTTCTCTCCAGTTTCCAGCTTCTTTTTGTCTTTGTCATGGCACCTGATCCCTGCCCTGGTTTGTTCAGGGAGCTTAAAACTAACCTGGATACAGCCAAGGATTTAATGTTTCCTGAATGACTCACAAGAGATACTCTGCCTATAAGCACCAGCTGAGACTGTGTTTGGAATGCTGTGCCAATCCACATCAGTTAATGCACAGATCTGAGATTTTTACAGAAGCTGACTTGCCAGAGAAGGAGAGGATGAGTTTATATTGTTGTAAGTTATAGTCACTGGTACTCTCCAAGTTCTATGCCTGTTTTTCTTCCTTCCCTCTCTCCCCTCCCAAATGACAGAACTCTAAGAAACAGAAGGGAAAATCTTCCTTAAAATTGTTTTTGTTTCTTTTCTGATTCCAAAGGAAAACACCCAAGCTCTGCTTCAGAATATCAATAATTCCCAGTATTACAAAAGCGAATCACTTTCTTCTGATTATAAGAAGAGGAGCTGAAACAAAACAGGAAACTGATCCTGGCAGTCTAATCTGTGCTGCATGCATGGAATTCGATTTCAAAAGCCTTCCCAAAATTACACTTAAGGGATGGAAAGTGCTATGATTTTTGCAGCAACTGAGGAGTTTCATCATTGGCTTTACCAGTTTGAACTACTTTTGGGTTTTAGGGAATGTAGAAGCAAAAAGAAACTTTAAAGGTCAATGATATGTACTGATATCATTGATGCTATGAAAACTTTAGGCACCAGGTCTCTTTACAAGTGTACTGGAAAGTCCACATATATGCTAAGAGGGGTAGCTGTTCAGGAAAGCTCTGGAAGATGATATAAGAAAATAACTGCAGTACTATTGTTGAAGCTTTTAATGAATTTTTCTAAATAAACTTAAGGTGTTTTGAAGCACTAGTCCTACTCTGAAACAGTTTTTCTTTTTCTTTTTGGAAAAATTGGAAGGAAAATTTAAGTAATTTTTCAGCCTTACCACAAGTAAAGCCAATTCTGCTGTCCCAGAGAGATGGCACAGGCTGCATTTATTATGTGGAAAAGAGTAAAATACTATTTGAGACCAAACTGAAGTGGAGGGATAGCTGTTTTCACAGAATCACAGAGTCAAATAGGTTGGAAAAGACCTCTGAGATGGAGTCCAACCTGTGACCTAACACCATCTTGTCAACCAGACCATGGCACTGAGTGCCACGTCCAATCTTACATACCTCCACAGATGGTGACTCCACCACCACCCTGGGTAGCCCGTTCCAATGTCTAATCACCCTTTCTGTGAATAAAATCCACCCAATGTCCAACCTAAACCTCCCCTGGTGCAGCTTAAGGCTATGTCCTCTTGTCCTGTTATTGTTTACCTTGGAGTACAGGCCGACCCCCAGCTGCCTACAGCCTCCTTTCAGGCAGTTGTAGAGAGTGGTAAGGCCCCCCTGAGCCTCCTTTTCTCCAGGCTGAACACCCCCAGCTCCCTCAGCTGCTCCTCATCAGACTTGTGCTCCAGACCCTTCACCAGCTCCATCTCCCTTTCCTGGACTCAAGTCTGGGCTTCTATCCAAGATATAAGTTGGTCTAGTGAAAGTTATCATCCTTCTATAACCCTTGTCCTGAAATAATATCAAAGATGATATCAGACGTTAGTCAAGTGTTTAACTTCCATTTCTACTGGACTCTGTTACCTTCCAGCCCCTCTGCTGTGTCTCTGTGTGAAGTCATGTTGTATTTGGGCTGCAATGCAAAGCCAGCATTAAGTATGCATCATGTTTTCTTCTGTTTCACTTGATTTTTATTCTTTTCCTAGGAGATTTTGCCTGGCATTCCTCTCATTGTTATCAGACAAAATCCCCTTGGTTTTCTGCCTTTTATGTTGACCCCCAGCCCTTTTTATTTACTTTTCTCAGCCCTCACAAGTGTTCTCTTTTCTAGCAGAAGAGAGCCCTGTGGCTGATGTCTCCTGGTGTTGGGTATGTCGTTCCTCCCCTTAGCTGGGCTGTGGCTGTAGCAGTGTGTCTGCAGCACCCTGGCTGTTCCCTGCTCCCACAGCCACCTCCACCTTGCAGGGATAGGTGGCAGGGAAGCAGGAGGTGAAGTCAGATGTACTATTCTCACCAGCCCTGCCAAGGACAGGATTGCTTTCTCAGCCTTTCTTCCACATCAGCCCTTCCACTCATCTTTCTGTCCATAAATTCAGTCTCTTCCTATGCTGTCTTTTTTTTGCAGCAGTGCTGGGCACTCTTTTAGCAACACCAGACTGGATGAGCTGGGGTTACTGGGAAGCTCCAAAGCTGGCCAATGTTCTGGTGCTGCAGTCCCACTGCGTGCTGACCTATTTCACCCATGCTGTGGGCAGTGAAACCCCATTGCTGCTCTGCTGGAGCTGCTGAGCAGCCCCTGGCAGTGGAGGCTTCTTGGATGTTTAGTCACTCCAGCCTCAGCTGTGTTTTAAGGCAATGGTAGGAGCTTTAAGCACCATGAGTCTCTTATTAAAGCAGGACTGCCCTGCTGCTGTGAGGCTGACATCCAGAAGGAGGAGCCTGAGAAATTGGATTCAGGCATTAAAAATCCAGGAACTTTGTTCACTGGCATCAGGGATGTTTTTATTACAGATAAAGGGGTGGCACAGGGAGTGTACTTTTTTCCTTCATTTTCTTTTTTTTTCTTTTTCTTTTTTTTTCTTTTCCCCGTCGAGTTTCCAATTGTTTTGCATTAGTCACTGGTGCTGATTAAAGCCCAGCCCAGATTAAACATATTGAGGTGACACCATTACCATTGTGTCAAGGAGCAGGAAGGTATAAACTGATCAAATGACATAATCACTGAGTCCAACAATGGGAGCCCGTATTTCAGTCATCCCTAAGGTGGTGGTGTTTAGTGGAAAGGCTTGTGCAGGAGCCAAGGAAAAAGGAACAAAAGGTTAAGCCTGGAAGGGTGGAGAAGGGAGGAGGTGGGCACAAAGAGGAACTGAAGAGCTGGCAAAGGGGTTTCAGCTTCTTCTAAATGTGCAGTTTCATGAGAGCACAACTTGGATGTGTGTAGCTGAAGGCTTTAGGAAGCTGGAAGAATCATGGCTTTTATCGTTTCTCTGGTCCTGACTAGTGTAATGGGGATGCAAAAGTTTTTCTGTCTTTTGTGTCCTTGGATTAGAGGATGCATGCCAGTGATGCAGCTCCCAGACATGCACTTCACAGAACATGGAGCCAAATGATTTCCAAATAAGAATATTTGAGGAATCAATGAAAACAGGATGAGATGTTTGAAAAAATTGAAAGTACTTGGCCTGGAGATAGCTGGGAGATTTTGAAAAGCCGGTGTTGTTTTTGGAGCAAGCCAACCTAGCAGAACCAAAAAACTTTTACTGAAACTCAGCCTCAGTTGAACTGTTGACTCTACCAGTGGAGATAAGAGAAAGAAAGAGCCTGTGTGAACCAGAAGGCCAAGGTTAGGAGTGGGTCCATCTGCAGGTCAGGCGGGTCAGTTTCAGGTCTCCTTCCAGACAGTCTGTCTGAGCCCCTGCCAGGATTTGTGTGTGTAGTGGAAAAACTTCATCAGGACAGAACGGAAGAGGCATCCTGAACAGTCTCTTAGAGCATTGCCCTGCACCACAAAGGGTTCCTGCCCTACCACCAGGTGTAGATGCACACATGCACGTGATTTAATCAAATATACACTCTCCTGCTACATAGACATGCATGGATTTTGGAGATTCTTTGCAGGCAATGTGGCAGGGGGTGCACGGCGCCGTTTCTCTTTGGTTTGTTGCAGAAGCACTGCATGATGCACGTTCTGTCGAGGAGGGTAGGATGGCAGGAGGCAGCTGCTTGTGCAGATGTTCCTCAGTTTCTCATGTGGTCCTCCCTGTGGGGGGAGGGATTGCTCCATCCCTGGGAATGCCTGTGCTTGGACTGGAGATGCTCCCATAGAGCAGGGCAGGGCTGCCAGCTGCCAGAGCGCTGCAGCAGGCTCCACAGACTGCAAAGGTTCCTTGTTAGGAGGGAAGTACACAGCCCAGTGGCAGGAAAATGGGATAAACTATTTTTTAGGGACCAACTGGACACAGCATAGAGTTTTCTAATCAGGGGAACAAATGAAATTTGCTGTACTTAAAAGACAGGAGGCAGGCTGCATGGTTTTCTTGCCTTCTACAAAGATGTAGCCAGGCTTCCCTCAATCTTCTGCTCTGCTGTTGTATTTTATACTCTTTTGTTGAAGTCCTGTGGCTCTTAGTCTCATTTTTAAATTATTATTATTTTTCCCCATGTTTTCCTTGATGTACAATTTTCAAAGCGCAGTGCGGCGCTTCAGCTGCGCTTTGTCAACCCCAAGCGGAGCAGAGGGATTTCTTCACATCCAGCTGACAGCTCTTCTCTTTATCCTCTGCACTTTCATGTCTGGCTTATTCATAGCAGCCTGTGGCTCAGTCCAACCTCTGATCCTTTTTGAGAAATTAGCCCATTAGTGATTCCTTGTCACATATTTGTGCAGTTTGTTGTCCTCAAACAATGCAACTTTGCGTCTGTACTTGCTGAATTGCTGGCTTTTTCCAAACTCTCTGTTTGCCAAAGCCATTCTGATTCCTTTCACCTATGTGCTGGTACCTTATTTACATTTGGGATCTGCATGTGTTATTTAATACATCTTCTCTCTCCCATCCCCAAGCAATAATGAAAATATCTCATTGTTATGTTCAGGACCAATGTTTAAGGTGTCTTGCTGGTATATTCTTCCACATCAGTTTTTGCACCCCTGAAGATAATGTTTTTCAGAGTTTACTCACTGAAATGTCATGTGAAAAAGGCATTGAAACTCTCATTATCTTTCATGATATCTACTGGTTTTCTTCTGTTCATCAGGACTGTTGCTACGCTGAAAAAGGAGGAAACAAACAGTCGGTAGTTCAATCATGAGTAGCAGCCAACATGAATTTGTCAAGAATAAATCACCTCCTTATTGTCAGGTAGGCACCTAAAAATCATCCGCTTGTTCCTTTGAAGGGAGATTGAAGTTAGTTTGTTTTCATTTTTAAGATGTTTGTCCTTTCTGGGCTTTGCAGTTTCATCCATTGCTTCCCAAACAAGATGGAGTTCCTTTGGGAATTGAAAAAATCCAACCAGTTTTGTTTTTATTATAAGCTTATTGATGATTAGCAGCAGCCTAGTTACTTTGAAAAACCTAATGTGTCCTATGAATCCCTGGTTTAAATTCATGGTCCTTTGCTATCACTTGTGCTTGTTGTGTTTTCTGCTCTGTTACAAGTGACTTTGGTAAGAACAGCAGGAACTCTGCACTTCTATCAGGTTTCAGTCCTTTTCTCTCGGTCAGAGTCCAAGCCCTTTCTTTTGTTTTCCTCTTTCAATTTAATATCAGGGTCCTAAATGTGGTACGGACACATGTGAGTTTCAGAAGGACATGCTGAAGTTTGATGTCGTTGTATTCAGGTTCACTGTCATATCAAGATCAGAAATGCAGTCATGTCAGCAGTGAGTCAGTGCACTTTTCTTCACTTTAAGTACTAGCAGTTCAGGTCCTGCCTGAGAAACTTAGTAAGGGTTTTGTGCTTGGTCTTGCTCTAGTTCTTCAGTAGATGTAGAGCAGCATCTCAGGACAGCCCTCATGCAGGTCACATTTGTGAGGCACTCATGGGAGAGCTTCCCCAATGATTGCTTGGTTTTAATCAGTGCTGCTGTTGCCTCACCTTTGTGAGCACTGGAGCAGCATCAGTGTTGTCAGACAGAGGAGGGAATGCTCCCAGCGCTGACAATAAGTGTGAGAGATTTCCATGGTATCGTGTCGTAGTTTTGTGCATGGTCTGATGAGATTCACAGTCTTCACAAAATGGGAGAAAGAGGTTTAGAAATCTCATCCAATTGAGCCATTAGGAAATCAGACAGAACAAAAGAAGAGAAACAGTTTCTGTACCCCAGGCTTACCAGCAAGCCTGCACAAGGTACAAAAAAAATACAGATGTCATGGATCATGAAGTCAGGAAAGAAGGGATAGCTCTGATCAACATTCAGCCAGGCAAGGGAGACAGTCTGATGTATGTATAGTGGAATTGTTCTATCAGGATTTTAACTTGCTGTGATGTAGGGGACCTTAGCTATAAAATGGGTTCCTGCATTAGACCTTCCAGGTTTTCAAGGCTCTCTCGCTTTCTACCAGTCTGTTAGCTGAGTTTTCAAAACAAGCCAGTGCATTTGAATTGAGGAATTTCTTTAGTCTGCCAAAATTAAGTGGAAAATTTCTTTCCTTCCTCTTCACCCTCCATCCCTGCCAACAATGGACCATGTCATCTTTCTTATAAACACTTCCAGAAGTGCTTGTTTTAAAAGCCATGCTAAATGTGCCATTTTTCTGATTATTCAGCACTGATTCCTGAGATAGAGGGTCTTTGTCTAGTGTTTTAGCTGAGGTTTTAGTTAACTCCATGGAATATTTATTTACATGTAGATCCTGAACACTTTGAATGTGATAGTTAATAAATAAATACATCAAATCCTTCTCAGAATCTGGGTCAGAGAGGAAGGGCAGGAGAAAAAACAGACTCATTTCTCCCTTTCTTATCAGTGCCAAATAGCTCAAGCTCAGGTTAACCCAGGGGTCTTGGTAGGCAAGTTGTGTGTGCAACCAGCAGTGTGTGCCTTGTACTAATGGGAGAGCACTGCCACCAGGTCCAGGGAGGTGATCCTTCCCCTCTGCTCAGCACCAGTGAGGCACATCTGGAGCAGTCTGGTTCTGGACTCCCCAGACAGACATGGAGGGAGTCCAGCAAAGGACCACCAGGATGGTTCAGGCCTTGGAGCATCTGTCAAACAAGGAGAAGTGGGAGCTGGGACTGCCCAACCTGAAGGAGAGAAGACTCAGGGGAATCTTTCAAATATGTATAAATACCTGATGTGGGGACGGTGTGGAAGATGGATCCAGACTTTTCTCAGTGGTATCCAATGACAAGACAAGTGAGCTAGAGGGCACAAGTTGAAATACAAAATTCAATTTAAACATAAGGGGAAACCTTTTCTACTGTGAGGGTGATTGATCCAGGAGTAGGTTGCATAAAGGCTATGGACTCTTGATCCTCGAGATGGTCAAAACCTGAACTGGCCACAGCCCCAGGCAACCTGCTCTAGCTGACCCTGCTTTGAGTAGGGGAGGTTGGACTACATGATCTTCAGACCTTCCTCTTCCCAAGCTCAACTATTCTGTGGATTTTGAAAACTTTCCATTGACTATGACAGTCATAAATTTGGCTTAGGCAAATAATTCATGTCTAGACCTGTTGTCTTCATTCAGAAGTTCCAGTAAGTTTCTTTCTGTGTTTCCTTTAGGTACTGGCTCCATGCCCTTGTCCTTTTCTCTGAAGTTATCTTGCATGCATGCAGAATTTTCCATTATTGATTTAATGGATGCTTAAAAGTTATTCTACTGTTTATTTATTTCCTAAAAGTCCCTTCCTTTATAGTCAATCTTGGCTTCCAAATCCATACGCTTTTATAGCCATTTGTTGCATTTATATTATCCTTTTCCCTCTTTGACCTCTCACTTGCAAAGAGCTGAAGTGGAAATCCCAAACTCCAGGACACACAAACACAAAGTGGTATTTTCCAAACCTGTAGTCCACAGATGTTACTTGGAACAGAGTCTGGCTTTCCAAATGTAAAGGATCTGCTTTACCCTGGGGTCTGAATTTGTTACCTGCCTTGACCGTCAGCCTCTTGCGTAGATCAGACTCATCTTGACTCATGAGCCGTTGCATCAGGAATTGGAGTCATTGCACCAGTGCAAACAACTGTGTAGCTACAGGTTGTACTGGTTTGGTGCATTGAAGACCTTAACAGCTTGTTGGTGACTTGCATGTTGTGTTGCCACTACAGGTGCTCCCTAAACTCATTTGTAGCTGAACTTTCACGATTCAAACCATGCCTGCTTGGAAAAGGTGGCACATCATTAGGTGTTAATGATGTGTTGATTTACACTGAGTAAGGCATGTTTTGAACCACATCCTGTTAGAGGACAACAAGTAATGGGATGGGGCTGGGTATACTGGAGGCTTGCTCTTTGTTCTGTAGCTGGGATTTTTAGTCAATATAGCTTTCAAAGGTGGTGGGGGTTGTGTTTTGTTGTTTATGTAGTGAACTTAAAAAGTTGCATGATCATTGTAATTATTTAAGTATGGTATCTCTGAATGTGGGCACATCCTTAAACTACAGCAGTGCATTAAGCCCCAGAGTAGCCTCTTCAGCCTGGGCACATCGAATCTGTGGCTGCCAAAAAATGTAAGTGGAGGGAACTTGCTGGTCCTGGCAAAAACTGGCTAAGAAAACTTGGGTACAGAACCAGGGGAGGATAAACAGTTCAATAATGTGGAAAACTATGTAAAGAAGAGCCTCAGTGGAGTCTGTAGCCTGTGACAATACAAAGTGTTTGTGCAGGTGACCTGAGGCTGAGATTTTTAGTGTATCCAGCTCAGGGCTTTTTCCATGAAATCACAGAGTTGTCTCATTGGAATGATGTCAAAACAGTTGCACTCTTTGCAGAAAGCTTGTTCTGATTTGTGTTAGAACCATCTCTAGAAACACTTTAGGGTTGCCCCTGTGTTGTCACTTGACAAGTGACAAGGAGAGCTTGAATGAGTCACAGTCCTCTGCCTTCCTTAAGTAGAAAGCTGCATAGAGGAGACTGGAACTTTCAAAGTCAGTCAAACATGAGCCATTTTAATATTAAGCCTTATAACAATATGAACCCAAGCTTGTAGACAAGCTGCTCAAAGATTCAGAAGAACTGCAGAAGAGGTGCACAAGCCCAGCTTCTTCTTATAGGCATTGGAGTCCTTTTCTGTGGATGCTGGGAACATCATGTGCCCCTCTGGTTACGGAAGCAGTGTAAGAGATCAGTTCTGTGAACATCTGTTGCAAGTTATTGTCCATTCTCAGTTTTTTTTGGTTTGTTTTTTTTTTTAATTATTGCAGCAAAACAGAAATACTTGTAAGTACATGTAGTGCATGCATCCTTTTGGGCCTTGGCTCAAAATCATTCAGTTGCTCTGGCTATGAAAGAAGTCCAGGTATAGATTTTGGTGACTGCCTGATGGAGGTTGTTTGCAGCTGCTGGGGCTGCAAAGGCACAAGCTGGCTGCAGGGAAGAGTAAAGGGTAGCACTCAGCTGCCTTTCCAGGCTGTCAGAGTGGCTTTTACTGCTCAAGTGTTTCCCAACCTTGTTACTGCCCAGTGTGTGTAACAAGGGACATCAGTGCACGCAGGAGAGCACGACAGAGGTGGGAGGGAGAGTGTCCTCACACCCTTTTGCAACAACTGCACATTTCAAGTTCCTCAGCTGTGCTAAGAGGAAGTGGTTATTCAGTCTTGCTGCCATTTCAGGAAGATTAAAGCTCCAGTAAACTTTCCCTGAGAGAGTCACCTGGAAACCACAGAGGTAAAAATTAGTATTTGTCCACTGTCTATCAAAGGAGATACCACCAGGAGGAAACTTAGGACAAGGTGGGTGCAAACTGAGTTGAGGAGAAAAGCCAGACCAGTGCAGTCCCCACTGTACAGGAGTTACCCTGGCCACACACACTATCTTCCCCCTCAGTGGTTATTGTTAGGAGTTGAAGACTGTGACATTTTGAAGGAGGGGGCGTGGTGCCATGCAACCGGTGTGTGTAGGTGCAACAAAACAAAGCCTCAAAACAGTTCACAAAATAAGCTCTCGCCCATTCTTTGGGTGACGAAGTGGTTGTGCTCATCAATTTTTTCCACTGTGCCCAGGAGCTGTCACCAGGCCGAGAGTTTAGGGGATTCCGTACCTGGTTATCAAAGGATGGATCTTGTGTGGGAGGGGAAAGCCTGCCTGCACCCCACATTGGTTCCTAGTCTCAGCCACAGACTTTATTCTCTAGAACGCCCTGGTCTAGTCCATATTTTTGCCTTGGTCTTTCTTTAAAATGAATTCTACCTTATTCCCCTTTTCAGACCCTCTCTGCTCAGCGAGTGCTCCAGAGCCATCCTCTCCTTTCCTGGCTTGCACATGGCATAAACCTCCTGGGCTGTCAGAGAACCCTCCCCCTGGGGCCAAGCAGACCACCAGGCACCACCTGTGTCCTGTTTATTTTGGAGTGTCTTTCTTGCAAGAAGAATGGCCCTGAAAAAGTGTAAAACTTTGCAGGTACCACAGGGGAAAGTGATGATGTTACTGCTGGAGCTGAAATGCCTTTCAGTGACCACTCATCTCTTTAATAAAAGAGGTACTCGAACAAGCAAGGAGGGCAATTGCATTGTGCTTTTGGGGCCAAGCTTGGTGATTAGAGGCACTCAGCTGGGCTAGCCAGTGTCACAGGCTCTGGGTGACATTGAACTGATGGAGAATACCCCAAGAACCGTTTTTGTATTTGACTGTGATTGGAATAGGGCAAAAGTAGGCTCTGCCAACCAGTAAGTGGACTGCTCAGGAGAGAGAGACTGGAGGATAGAGATGCCCCTTGTGACAGCAGCCAGGATCAAAGGAAGATCCCTTTTCCTCCAGAGATGTCTGCTTCCCATCTGCCTGCTGTCATTGGGAGTGACACAAACTCTCTCCTTCCACCTGGGGAGGTAAGAACAGGCCTTGCAGAAGATGGAGCAGGTGCTCAGTCAGGTCAGAAGAGGAGCTGAGAATCATTAAATTAGATCTGCATCACTGAGGGCAAGCTCAGGTGGGGAAAAGAGGAGTAGGATGCTCTATTACACTGTGCTCAGCTGTGTGTGCATGAGTCACTTCACATCCCAACAGGTCCCTTTTCTCTTGGTAAGTGATGTTTTTTCCTCAAATGTCTGTGGACCTTTGCATGCTTCTCTGGAGGCCTGAACTTCCCTGAAATGTGGTAGTGATAGAATGAGGGCTGATTATTCTGTGGGTGTCTGAGCTCCTTTCTTTGTTCCTTTTCCCTGTTGTATGAGCTGGGATCAATTAGTCCAAGATCTGAGCATCTCTGCCTCCCCACTTGTGAGTCCTAAGAGAGACTGAGACCCTGCCCTGTTGCAGCATGGTCTGAGCCCTCCTTTCTGCTTTGCAGCGGGCAGGAAACAAACAGGGCTTTGTGAGTGGGACCAGTCACAGTGGGGCTGCTCCCAGAGCTGGTCTATGTGCCTGTGGCTCTCCGCCCAGCTGGTGGGTGCAGGTGGCTGGCTCGTTGAAATTGCAGCTGGCACAGCCCAGGGCGGGCTGTGGGGGCACAGCTGGAGGGAGATGACAGGTCATCACCTCGCCCTCGGTGCCATCACGGCACTGCTCCCATGGCGTAGGATCTTGTCTTGGCAGAGAAGGTGACTGCGTGTTGCCCAAGTCCAGACTGCTGTCGAGCTGAGAAACACACTGTGCATTCAGCTGTGCCATTTCGGGCTGTGCAGGGGAGTTTTGGGACGTGGCTGAAGGAAGTCTGGCTGCAGCAGGAACCAAGAAGCTGAGCAAGGCATGGGGTGTGCCAGTGCTGGCCAAAGAGCTGGTGGGGCACACACACACCAGGCTGCCTGGTAACGTGTGCCCCTCCTGTATAAACAGCCTGTGATATTTATGTGTAACTAAGGTATCCACCTGTGAATTAAAAAAAAAAAAATTCAAATGCTTTTTATATGAAGATAGATTTGACAAAGAGGTTTGGTGAGTGCAGGAGGGCGGAGTGGGGTCCCACTGCTCTTTCCTCCCTCCCACTCCTTCAGAAATGAGAGGGTGAAAGCCTCAGGCAAGGTCAGTCCCTGTGACCCTGAGGGGGTGGGGGTCAGCACGAGCAGCCAGCTGCCCTGCTTGGCCCAACCATCAGTCAGGTCTCCAGAAGATGTGCTGGAGGGTTGTTCTGGGGAAGGGTGGTGAGGCCATGAGTGGGGTTAAGTACACACTTCTAAAAGGCACCAAAAAACACCATTGGAAATCAGCTGTCTCTTAACCCCCCATCTGATTCGGTGCTCTCCACACCAGAGCCCCTGGGCCATGGAAATATCTCAAGCTCCTGAGGGAGGCTTTGAGCCACTATCAACACCATACACCCTTCATGTATTGTGAAATGTTCCTGCACCAGCAGCTTCTTACCAGCAAGTGAAAAAGAGGGGTAAAAAGTGGGCTAACGAGAAAGGGGAATAACGCACTGAGCAGCAGTGGGAGAGGAGACACAAGTGCTGTGCCACTTGGGATGGTTGGTGCTTCCAGGAGCTCCTGTGTCAGCAGTTCCTGCAGCACCCCGTAAATCCCCAGTGACCTTGCTGGAACCCTGACCCCCAAGGACAGGCTGCTTCAGGGAGTGCTTCAGGGAGGGTGCTGGGCTGTGCTCTGCCCTTAGACAGGACTTTGAGGCATAAGGTAAGAAGGCAGGAGTGCTTAATCTTATAGGCCATTGCTTTGCTGAGGTCCTGCTGGGCTGACCTAGTGCTTCATAAGCATTTCTTATGCTTTAGGTTTTTAGCTGAAACACCCTCTGTGCTCCAGCTGATAGCTACTGGAGCATGGTACTATGAAATACTACTACAGCATACTTTGAATTCACATAGATTTTGTAGAAAAAGCATTTGAGACTTCCCTTTTTTAGAATGAGAAGCACTGCTGTTCTGAGTATAATGGTGTGGCATCTTGTTTGGAATTTCCCTTGCTTTCTATATATACACATGCAGCAAAGCCACAGGAAATGGAAGTTTTAAAAAAAAAAGCATAGAGCATAGGTATCTGCTTCTTGAACAAATTTTATTCTTGTAGTTGGTTTTATTATTAGTGAGCACTTTATCTTGAGGCATCATTTAAGGCATATTTTAAAAGATGTGATATCCTAAATCATTAAAGGGGGAAGCAGATGTTGGCTTAGAAGTTGCACATTATTTGAGAAACCTTTTAGGCTCTGTACTGCTCATGCTGCATGAAAGAGCATTATTGTTGATCTTTTCTCCCTTGGGGCTTTTGGGGTAGGGACCAAATTCTGAGGCTTCTTGCATTTGTATTTTCTAAGATGCAGTGAGTGAGTCAGTGTTGCCTACAGCTGCTGTCGTGATTGTGCGCTAAGGGCCCACTTCTGCATGGCAACCAGCATGGTTATTAGTAAACAGCCTTCACTTTAAAATCCCGAGCAAAGTGCATTGTAATTAGGTCCAGGAGAAATGAGAACCAGCTTGCCATCAGCTGGAGATTATACAGTCTGGAAATCTTATTGCTGGTGAAATGAGAGAGCTGCCTGGGAGCTGAGTTGCCCTGGGTCTGGACTCAGGTTGGTTTGGAGAGCAAACTGAGGGACGATCATTTGGTGAAGGAGAAATTTTAGGAGAAGGGACTAATCATGAAGGTAATTAGACAAATCCATCTCAGCAGCCGTTAATATGTTCAGACACATTCCTACAAGTGCCAGAAGAGGCAGTTATCCTGCCTTCTCTCAGCCTCTGTGGAACTGCAGTGATACCTCTGTCTGCCTTCTGGTAATGGCCACTGCAGTGCAGGCAGTGCCCACCTGAATGAGAGATCTGCAGAAGCCAAACCAGGCATTAACTTTGCCTGAAAACAGGGCTCATTTCTCTTGGATGCCTTTTGTTACCAATATAGCAAATAAGGAACCAAGCTCCATACAGTCACACAGGTTTTCTGTATGATTTCAAGTCTCTGGTGTGAGGATGTGTTTCTGCAGTGTTACAGATGATGTGTGTTTCAGTAACCGAGTGTAGTACAAATGGATAATGAAAGTTCACAAAGTTTATGCTATTGAAGTTCCTTTCACTGTATTGCAGTTACTTTCTTACTCAGGATGCCTTTATTGCTTTCTTTTAGGAAAGGAGCTGGGTTGCTGTTACTATTCAACCAAGCAAGACACTCTATTTGGACAACCACCCAACAAGAGGGCAACAGTATAAGGCCAGAAGGAGCTTTCCTTAATTTAAAGGGTTCAAAAATGCTGGAAACTCACAGCCACTTTCACTTCAGTGTTGGGATAGTGGAGCTACAGGTTTTATACATTCTGGTCTACACGTTGAGAAATGTGACTTGTGAAGGTAGGGGTTGGTGGCAGTTGCTGGGGATGCCTTGGTGTGTGCACTTTGCCTGGTGAGGAAGGGGCACGTAAAGATTTTGTAGTGTTTTATCAAGAGATCTACCAGTGAATTTGGTGTAAAAGTCAAAGCACTGCGTAACAGACAACTTTTCTTAGGAGCAATAGTTATGGCCCATCATCCGAAACAAACATTTGCATGTAAGGCACTGGTAGTTCTTCATAGTGTAACGTTTCTTGGTTAAGCCAGATCAAGAAAGAGTTATGCTTTTTACCAGCTGGGGAAAAAAAAAAACCCCAAAAACCTCAGTAAAGTCAAACAGCTCTGAAGAGAGGTATTTTTTTACAGAAAACTACCATATCTGTCCTGGATTTATGCCACAGGTAGTCAAATGCTAATCCTCACTTATTGCACTTATTGCTTTATGGGGTAGCTGTGATCTGTGCTTGATCTGTAACTTCACCTGGTTTTGTTTGTTGGTCCAGTGTTGTCCTTGCTGTAGGTATATCCAGTTTTCCAGCACTGAAGTGTTCTCCTTTCCCAGGATTAATGTGAAACTAACCTCTGCTTTGACTGGGGTGGGGACTAATTCACAGAATTTAAGTCTACAATAGGCACTATTAGTTTTTGTGTACTGCAGATTCTCCTATCTAATTCCTCCATCTATTTGTTATTAGAAATTATTATTTCTTATTGTAGGTCAGTCTATCCAACTATACCCACAGGGATTAACATCAGTGGAAACCTATAGCAGACTTCAGCTTCTGATATATATTAAAGCAGTCATCATCTCAGTGCAATTAAAAAAAGGTACTGTCAAGACCTAACTAACTTTACTGCTGTATTTTTCTTAGGTGTCTTCTAGTGTGAATCAGTACAAAAATCAAGTCCCTGTTTTGCTGTATCAATCACTGGAACTATCATCATGATGTACACTTAAGCTGTAAGCCAGACTTGTCTAATGAGAACAGTCAAAAAAAGTAAGATTAGTTTATGCCACAGGAAGTTTAATCATGTTTCTCAGCTTATATTCTCTGGGCTGCATCTCATCTCTAAGACCTTAAAAGGCAATGTAAAAAATGGTCACTAAAAAAAAGAAAAAATAAAACTTTCTGCATGTTTGTCCATGTGTTGGGAAGAACAAGCTAGTAATGCATCACGGGATTGCAGTCAGTTGCAGATTAGATTAATAGTAACCACTGCTGCATGCAATGGCCCAGGCATTGCTTTTGGTAATATCCCACCTAAGACAACAGTGGCATAAACCATCATCTTCCTCTGGGGCTGCAACAGGGTCCTGGAAAGGAAATATCCAGAAAAATAGCCACATTCCTCCTGAAGTGTAGAACAGGGAATGAAGTAAAGCAGAAGACAGGAGTGTTGTTACACAAAGTAAGTTTTCTTTAATTATGAAGTGTCATGGTGGCACTAGGCCTTTACTTTCTAACCCATCCTTAACTCCTACTCTGACACAGTAAGAAAGACCTGGAGCTAAGGCGGCAAAAACCTGTGGCACTCTTATATTTGTACACTTTAATTGCTGATACTCCTCCTTGAAACAGTCCCCTGCTACTTGCTGAAGTTCTCTCCAGTGCAGACAGGATAAGAAGAAAGTTAAGGTAGCATTGGCATAGTCACAGGTGTGTGGCAGGGTAGGGGGTTAAACGTGTTCCTGTGCCTCTGAAAGGTCAATCTTCTGCTCACAGATGAGGAGTGATTTTTTTTCAACATATTTGAAAATAGTCTGAGAAGCTGGTTATCACTAAAGTAATGAAATAACTCATATCTGAAACCATGACATTTAATTAGCCCTTAGTATAGTTACTGGGACTATTTCACATTTAAATACTTACATCAAAAGAGATTTTTTTTGACCCCTTTACTAATGTAGTAAAGCACAATCATTTTTATTATAAAAATAATCCTTAGGTCAAATAGGAATACAATCAATAATTACACAAATACACATTTACAAATCTGTAAGATAGATACTTATGGCACAGAAAATATAAATATCCCTGTACCTTGTTTCTGTGCAAATAAGGCAGGCTAGTTTTAGTCAATAACTAGCCCTTTTATGTTTTCTTCAGTTCTTCTGATTTCAGTTAAACAGAAGGATTTTCAGATGAGATGTCTGAAAGTTCAGCCTCAAGAGTCAAGAAAATACTTTCGCTTTTAATCCGGATAAAGCTCAATGAGATTTTTCCTATCTTCTGCCAAAACGTTCCTTCCTGTTCTTCAGCCTACATTTTTTGGAAGAGGAGGAAAATTTCAAGTTCAGTAATTTTTTTCACAAGCCGTCAGACTGCGGTAGAGAATTAGACCCAAATAAAGTCAAGCTGCACTCCGAAGCTGAACTACCACCGTAGGTTTCAGTTTAGTTTGTAGTAGAATCTGCATTACACTTGCCTTCCTTGTAGCTGTCAAAATTAATTCTTCAGAAAAATACTTTGCTTTCTCTTGAAGCCTTTCACACAGTCCAAGAGAAGGCAAAATCAAGCAAGAGGTAGATATTGTTCATCCTCCTAATTCGCCAGAGCTCTCCATTTGAATTAGTCTCATTTAGGACTGTATGGGATATGTATAGAGCAAGTTTTAGGTCTATAAAAGTAGTGATTGACTTACACCCCTCACATCCTGTGGTCACTGACAACATTCAGCAACATGCTTGAGGAATTCATCACTGAGTTCATCACTGAAAAACCTCATGCAATGAGGGCATCTGAGTTCACCCTGTGCCCTCCCCTCAGATCCTGAGTTTCCATTGTCCCCAGGAGGAGAAGCTTGCTCAGACTGTGAGTTTGTCCTTCTCGTGCCTGTCTGGCCCGGGCTGTTGCCTCGTAGATGTTCCACATTCGTCTGAACGTACAAACGATTTTGGTTACCAGCGTGAACTCTGAAATGACTACTTGTGTCTCTTGAGTCCTAGAAAGAGAAAGGAGAGCTCTTGAAAAAGATGCAGTAAAAATATATTCTTTAACAGGTGGTATTTTGTCACCTTTATCTGAAACACCACTCAAATATTTATCAGAGGGCTTGTAAATAAATTATTAATCAGTTTTTGCAGTGTTATTAACATTGTTGTAAAGAAGGTTTGTAGAAAACACAGAATACAGCCAGTGTGCTACTTTAAAGATGCCAAGACTCAGGGCTGTCCCCTGCCTTCTAAGAAATCACCCTTACTATGTTGATCCAAAAGCAGAAGGCAAGTGGACTGGAAAGGGGTATTACATCTGGACTGGGAAGCACCTCCACCAGAACTGACAATGAAATAATTTAAGTTTTTGATAGCTGCTCTAAGCTGAAACAGATTTAAAAATACTAAGATATTTAAAAAATATATTTAAAAGTATATTTTACTCCAGAATCCTGTTGACATGCTTAAATTTAAAAAGGAGCATGCTGCTGTCTTACCTGTCTTCTTGCTAGCTGATGTTGCAGACGTGCAACTTCTGCCTGAAGTTCTTGTATTTTACTCTGTGCTCGTTCTCTGTCTGATCTCTCAGATGTGAAATCGTCTTTATAAACCAGGACCTGAAATAGAGTTATTATGTTAATATTTTATAAATTAGAGCATTGGCAGGTTAGATTGAAAAGCTGAGGCTATGATTCCTTTGTTACTTATTGCCAGAATCTCAGTATTATCTTCTCTATCATATCTGTACTTCAAAGGTATTTGTATTTCTTTTACAGATCTTTCATATTCTGTATTAAGGCCAGCAGAACTGTGTGGGGCTCTTTAAGTACTGAGTTTCCTTTAAATCTGTGTTGTTAAGTATCTGCATAGCCAAATGTGCAAAGACAGGCAAATGTCCAAAAAAGAAATGCATTTTTCCCCCTTGGACTTCAGTGGTCTGGGAAGAAACTAAGAATTCCCATCTCTAGGAAAAAGAAACTTAATGACCTGTTGCTCCAGCATTTGTATGCGCTCATGATCTCCTTCACTAGCCTTCTTCATGTCTTCTAGCTCTCTCTTGGCTTTTATGCACTCATTCATTTTTTCTTCCAGCAGCTTGTTTAACCGGAATATCTCCTTGTGCATCAGGTCAGAATTCCTTTGTGCTGGAGTTCCGCTGTGGTGCTGCTCCAGCTGTGACTTCATCTCCTTCAGCTGCAAGTGCAGTCGCTTCACATACTCGTCCCTACTTGCATCATACTTCTGCCATTTTGCATTTAGATCTTCCACCTGAAAGGTTATCCAGGAGAGGCATGAAGAACAGGAAGACACAAACTTCCACGCTTTCATAGGCTGTGTATGTGTGCAGAACCAGAATTCTCTAGGGGATAATGTAACTGACTGGATAATGCTGCCTCGACCCCTGAGTGTGGGTGAGTCACTGCACAGGAGAGCAGGAGGTGATTGTGCAGACTCTTCATGAGCAGCCTTCCCAACTCCCAGTCCAAAGGGACAGGTTTAAATAATGTGGAAAGGGAGGGGTTGGTGTTCACCCTGGGTCTGGTGCTGTTCTTCTGGGAAGGAAAACTGATCTGTGGAATGAACATGAACATTTTCTTCCACACTGTATTTTTAACAACAAAAACCCAGTATGTTCAAAATTATGTAATAGGTTGTTCTTAGCTAAGGGAACAAAAATTACGTGCTGTGTTTAAAGGACTAAGAAAAACTGCCTTGCATTAAACTCTCATTTAATTAGATTAACCAGACCTTATCTATTTCAAATTTACTCTAATATAAAATACTTAACAAATATTAATCTGTAACAAAATGAAAGTACTCACATGAGCTACTTTTTGTTTTAACATCCTGTTTTCCTCTTGTAGGTTGCAGATAAGAGCTTGAAGTGAAGTTTCATTGTCTAAAAGCTGTAATTTTCAGATAGAGTTAAGTGTTAAAAGTGTAAAGTGTAACATAAAAATCTCAGATGCTGTTTGGCTATACTGTTAAACTGGAAGTAAAGGGTTTTTATAAGTGATGTATAATGACATACATCTAGGTCTATTTATTCTTATATAGATAATTTCTAAATATTAATAGTGTAGCCTACAACTTTTATTATTAAGAAAAGCAAAAATGTACTCGGGTTTTTACAACCTTGGTACTGGTTTTAAATAGACTTGATGACAACAGAGTTTGAGTTCACACAAACTCCTTGGAAAACTACTTGTCTGGAGTGGGAGAATGCCTTACAAAGGCACAGATATGCCTTCATCTTGCCTTGTTACTGCTATCAATTTTGGCCAGTACTAGGAAGAAATTACCGAGGGGAAAAAACCCTGCTTGCTAAATAATTGACTAAAATGATACCTCTTTTTTACAGTGGTGACATCTGCTTAAAAAAACCCCGGTGTACATGAGTAATATAGAACACTTTTGTGCAAAATTCCCTAGAATCGGCTAGTAATGGCATCTGAAATTTCTCCTCTTCAACAGGGAAGTCCCCACTGTACAAGGTTAGCTTCTTATTACATATATCAAAGTCAATCAGGTTTCCTGTCTATCAATTACACGTTAAATATGATAATACCAAATGTTTCAAGTCCCTTAAAAAGTCATTTTCTCTTCTATCTACTCGACCCCTATTTCTTACAAGTAACTTTAATGTGAGTAAGTTTTCTCTGGAAATGCCTCTGGGATGTTTGACAGCGCAGACGTGAGCACGTATAGAGTTCATCACAACAGCACAGATGAGTGGTCATGTGAAAAACAGCATTACCACCATGTAGCAGAATAAGTCAGAATAATTCTTTTTCCTGAGAACTGTCTGTAGCACCCCACTCAATACTCTGACCTGTTACTAGAGGCAGCCCTGCTAGCGTTATTTCCTTATGGTGTTTTAACGAATTACCTAATGACTCTCAACCATCAGGACTCCTGGAACAAAAGAACAATGATCTACCTCTACCCCAAGCTGAGAACTTCAACTGAGGCCTCAACAGCCATCAGCAAAGCACACCAAAATCCAGGTGTTTCTTTGTGCCCTGCAGCAGCATTTCTGTCACTGTCCTATTATGAAGCAATTTTTTTAAACATCCCTGCAGAAGAGAAACATTGCCCTGCACTCAGAGGCCAGGGGGAATCCCAGAGCAAAAGAAGAAAAAAAAGGGTAAGACACCTTGACTCATATTCCCCTAACCAACTTTCTGTAGGTCTGTACTACGTGTCCAAAGCCAAATCCTGATCTGAGAAGACCACGTGTTGTAGAGTTCTTAATATAAATACTACTTTGAAATATCTCTACTTTGTTGTGTGATTTTGATGCTTAAACAAGTAATCAGGAGAGATCAGCTTCAAAATCACAGCACCATCTAGTGCTGCACAGAAGCAGGGGTGGTGTAAGGTAGGTACTGTCTCCTGTGTATGGAGGGAAGAACTTGTAATCGTGGAATTGCTGAGGTTGGACAGAACCTCTCTGTTTCTTTTCCTCTCCAAAAATAGCCTCTGATGATGAGGTGGCCAAAGTTGAAGTGGCAGACAACTGCTTCCATCCTGAACTTCAGATACGCAGAATTATTTGCCATTGCCGTGGCAGTCTTAACACCCTACATGAAATTACTCAAAGGGCTGTTTCTCACCATTCTCCAGTTGCAGCTATCGTGTTGTAATTAACACCTCAGAAACTAATAAGACTTTAAGGTACTGTAGAATACCTGATTAGATCTTTCTGTAGGTATCTGGTCATCTGAATTCCCCTTCTCTTTTCTTTGCTTCTCTTCTAGACATTTTGCCAGATGTTGACACATTTCTGCTGTGGATGCCAGTTTGCGTTGAAGTTGGTGAGTTTCATCAGTGAGTGAACGGCACAAAACATCACTGGTGGCCTGAGCCTTCTCCCTCTCTGCCAAGGTCTTCTGCAGTCGTAAGATTTCTCTCTCCTTTTCATATGGAGGCTGATTTATCATCTGCTGTATCTCTCCATTTTTCTCCTCTAGCTGCTGATTCAGCTTCTGCACTTCCTAAACAGAAGGGGGAGGGGAAGTTATTTAAAAGCAAAGAAAACTCAAAAGCCAAAATATGTCTGACTTCCATATTGCAGTAATTCCTTATTGTTCCTGTACTCATTGCAAAGTACCTAAAAAGTAGAATAAATCCATTTCATTTCTGTATGATCACAAGACCTTTGAAGTGATGGATCAATCAATCAAGAACTGCTCAGGCAGCCATGCAAGCACTTTCTAATCAGTAGAATGGAGGAACAAGCAGCAAAAATTCAGGAAGATTTTATGACTATACAGCAGCAACAAAACCAAGAAACAAAGTAGTTTAAAACGAGTAACTGTGGAGACTGAAAAATACTTTCAGGTCCTGCACACTAAACTACCAGATAATAGAGAGTTTCCTCGGGAAAAAAAAAAAGGAAAATTTGATGACTGTAAAGTCATCAAATCCAGTGAAGTGTATTCACTGCCTGGCACTGTCACAAGGGCAAAGCAGAGGTAGCACACAGAGCAACCTTCCCACCTAGGAAATGATGGGAATGATCAGGTAAGGATAAAAAAGCAGAAAATAAAATCCATGTGGCAGCAGTGGCTCTAGTTTGGCCACAGCTGGCTCCAAGGTCCATGAGGGGTCTGACACACTCCTAGGAAACAACTGTGTACCTTGTTTCCACATCTCCTTGTCCTGTTGGAAGCTCTGTGGGATCATCCACACTGCATTAACATCTCTGCAGGTGTTTTGAGAAGGAAGAGCTTTGCTTGGTGACTGGTGCAAAGCACCTGTAGTTCTATGCACTTGAAAGGCACCGGTGCTGACTTTGTGAAAAAACAAGTTGTGCTCCACAGCCTCAGGGAACAGATGCTGGTACCAGAAACCTCTGCAGCACTGCTCCTCTAGAATCGAGAATCTCTGGATGCCAGTGCAGACCACAAGACTGCCACAATCTCAGCTCTGTCATTCCAGTTCTCAGGAGTGCTGATAGAGCTGTAAATCACTGGGATCACTCTTTGTCAGCACACTGGCTTCTGGCTTCACAAAAATGTCTTTTTTATTTGGCTATTACTTAGTGCCAATTATTTCAGTGTTCTGATTGGGCGTAACATTTTATTCTTTCAAGAAATAAATATTAACGTCTAACATAGATAAACAGCACCTGTTCTTATTACTGACATTTAAATTCTTTAGCATTTAGCAAATGCTAAACTTCCCCTTTAAAGATATTCAGCATCAGCCTTTCAAACATGTTCAGATGCCACAGGTTTGTCATCTGTCTGAAAAGTGTCAGTGAGATCATCTCTTGTAACAAATTTCCAAACATGAACTTTTTAAAATGTATTTTAGGTGAGTGTCATATATGGAAAATGTTTTGTATAAGCATTAGGTCAAGAGATTACTTATGACAAAAACACTTGTTTCAGTTTTAAGTACTACTGCTCAGTTTGGAAATTACTTCACGCAGCTTCCTCTAGAAATAAATACTTTAAAAATCTTTGAGTATTTCCGACTGAACCCGGGAAAGTCTTAGTGACAGTAACCAAAACAGCACTTGTGCTGAATGGGGAGGGACGCAGTTTTTAGACTTTTTCTGTCAAGAAAGATACTGATTTCCCTCATTTATCGCCTCACAATCCACATTTGTCAGTTACTTCTTCAAATATGAACGTGCTACCTTAATGTCAATACAAAAATCCATTTTTAAGAACACTTTAAACAAATCACTTTCATAGAAAAATTGGTGGCATCAACTGATTATCTTTGAGAACAAAATTGTTGCATCTCATAAATTCAGTGAGTTTTTTACTATTTTTCTTTCTCCTTATGAAAATAGTTGCATGAAGATCTACAGTGCCACACTAAGTTTTTGGTTTAGGATTTTTATGGTTTGCGTTTTTGAATTTAACGCAGGGGGAGCGAGTTGCTTTGGGCACCCAGGGATGGAGCAAGCGCTGTCAGACACAGCGGCCTCATCGCTCGGCGGGGCTCAAACCCTCGCTGTCAGCGCTGGTTCCTGCGCGCCCCCAGCTGTTCCAGCTGTTCCCAGCGAGCGCTCCAGGGGAAGAACTCCCGCGCCCTCCGCCCCGCACCCCCGCTGCCGTCCCTGCTGCTTTACCTGGCTCAGCGCCTCCACCCTCCTGGCCGAGAGGCGCTCGCTGTCCCGCAGCTGCTGGCGGGCCTGCCCCAGCTGCTCCAGCAGGCTCTCCACCAGCGAGCGCGCCGGCTCCGCGCCCGCCTCCGCCGCCGCCGCCGAGTGCTGCCGCTGCCGGGCCAGGCTGCCCCGCAGCTCCCGGATCGTCGCCTCCTTGGCCGCCAGCTGCAGCTGCAGCTGCTTCAGCTGCTGCGCGGACTCGTGGTACAGGGTGCAGAGCGCGTTGTAGCGAGGCACTTTGTTCTTCAAGCTCCTGTTCTCGCGGTGCAGCTTCTCCAGCGTCTCCTCCACCTGCCTGAAGCGGGTCACCAAGGGGTCTGTGCTGCCGGCCTCGCTCACCGAGCACATGGCCGGGGCAGCGCCCTTCTCTTCCTTCTCCAGGGCGAGCAGCAGCCCGGGCAGGTGCATAAAACCCCGGAGCGGGGCCGAAGCAGCGACTTCAACCTTCCGCCTTCGCCGCCGCGGGAGGAGGCGGCCGCTCCCTTTAAGGGCTCGCAGGACCCGCCTGTGCCGCGGCGTTCTGCTGCGGCGGGGGCCGGGCCGGGCCGCGCTCCGCCCCCGGGGAGAACCCCGGGCGGGCAGGCAGCGCTTTCCCCCGCGGGCAGCGCGGGATGCGGCCCCGGGGGCAGCGCTGCCAGGGGAACCCCGGCACGGCCGAGCGGCAGGACCCGCACCGGGGGCGGGGGGAGAAACTCGAGGGCGAGCGGGAGGCTCCGGGGGCACGGGGAAGCCCCGGCCGAGCGGGGGGACTGCGGGCAGGCGGCTCAGGAGGGCGCTGAGGAGGAGAAGGGGTCTCGGCGGAGCGGGGGTCCCTCGGGGGTGGCGGGCGGCACCGGCCCCGCGTTGCGAAAGCCCCGGAGCGCGGCGTCCTCCCGGCGCCGCTGCGGGAATTCCCGGCTCCGAGCGGGACTTTCCCCGCTGGCGGCCACCCCGGGGCTCTCCGCTCTCCCCGCTCCGCCTGCCCGAGCCCCGGGGCAGCAGCGGGAGAAGGAGCGCCCAGGAATCCTCCGTCGGTGGTGTGTCTGCATCGGTGGCGAGGGGATGGCTCCGGACACAGGCGGAGCAGCACATCCCTCCTCACAAGCCGCGTACCTGTGCGGGTGTAGAGGAGGAGCTTCCTTAGCAAAGACCGCCAAGAGACCAAAATCCTCCGGTCATCCAAATTCTTATCAGCAGCCGGTGTTTATACTCTCAGGACGAGCTGGTGAGAGCAAAACCAGCTGCTTGACGCTGAACAAACTGATGCCCACCGGCTGCCCCTACGGTGGAGAACTTTGGTATTGGCAGCACAGAGACAGAACTTGTTAATCAAGGTTATCACCGTCAGGGAGTAACGCTGGTGTAGAGTTTCTCATAGGAACAGGGGAGTATGGTAAGCTGGACTGAGAGCATGCTTTGGATTGCTTTAGTTATGTCCACGTTACCATTCTGCTGGAACTGTTTAAAGCCTTAAACCAGTACAAAAATAAGGCCCAGGTTGCATTTGTAACTATTTGCTATGGTATTTGTTTTGTGTATGTGTGTGCATGTGCATCATAACGTGTACCACATGGAGCTCCACGTGTGCACACAGCCTTAGTGCACGAGGCTCAGCACAGTCACGGGAGATGTTTCTGAGCCACGTGCCTAAAATACAGCAAGTGAAAATCACCACATGCTGCTTCTGGTGGACACAGCAAAAAGAGAAGACCTTAGGCAGTGTGATAGAGAGCAGCCTCCTGTGTTAGCAGGTCTCAGGGTAAAAAGACACAGCAGTGAAGAATTTGTGTGGAAGTATTTACAGGAATGGAGGCACGATGAAAAGGTGGTGAACTTCAAACTTGAGACTGTCAGTCTTCAAGACTTCAAACTTGCACTGGTGATGAATCAGAAGCCTCGTGCATATGAAACACAAGACAGAACATTTCAGCGTTTCATTAAGACAATGGGTGCAAATTCAAACAACATAAGTTGCAATCAAGTACAGGGAAAACTATTTTTCTATAAGGGTAATCAAACACTGGAAGTGCTGGAGTAAGGGCTAAAGACCTCCTGAGGTTCCTCCCAACATGAATTATCCTATGATTCAATTAAGCTTTTTCAAGGTAGGAAGTCATTATTTTGTCACCTTAATTATGCTAGAAAGAATTATCCCAAATATTAGGAATAATAAATTCAAAACAATCCTTTAGCTTAGCTGATTCTAAAAATATAACTGGATTTTATGTGCATAGAAGACCCTGTGTGAGAGAAAAGGGTAAAACACTTGTCTATGGTATATTTGCTAGGTCTTTGGCATATTTGCTATTTCATCTAATAAATAATGTAAACATCTAATGATTAAAGACAGTGAAAAATCTGTGTGGAAGTTGAGGGAATATAATTTTTGACTTTTTACTTGTACAGAATTATATTCTACACCCTTAAAATGCTGATTTTACTGTGAAGAAAGTAAAGTTCCAGCTTTAAAATACCTGTACTTTATAGTTTTCATATACTTTGGAAAGAAAAGTGAAAAAACCACACAGACTTCATGTTATATTTTCATTATTGTGTTACAGTCAGAGCTAAGTGAAAAATTTGGAGCAAGATTGCTTTTGCTGACTGTCAAAGTATTTTGTAGAAATGTGTGGTGAAGCCCTGGTACTGGAGAAATGTTTGGTTTCCTGCCAATTTAAGTAGCAAACTACAAGAAAACTCAGCCACCCCGTGTTTGCAGATGGGGCAGTGATATCCTTACACCAAGCATGGGGAATTTAGTTAGCTACCAGATAGAATCCTTTATAATACAGTTATATTTGTAGTATTGTGTTAGTATATTAAAACTGAGCATTACTGGAAACTTGGCATGAATAGTGCCTTGGATAAAGCCAGCATTCCCCCAGGAAAACACCAGTGACTTGAGGGAAATTTGACCTGCGTAAGTGCTGAGTAAGAAATTGATCCCATGTGTTCTTGGGAATGCCCTCAGATGACTGTTTCCTTTTGTCAGTTCTGAAATGCTGAGGAATTCCTGGGAATTCAGAGAAAGAAACGGGTGCCAAAGAATGAGTCACATTTTAAGCTGTGTTTCGTAGTACCTGGCTTTTCCTGGATTGCCTCTCGTGTGCTATAACCTGGTTTGTGCTGTGCTACACTTGTCCTTTTTTGGGTTTGGACAATCTTGAGGGCTTACTAAGTACTCTATGAACAACAGGTATACTCTGCACAACTTAGTGCAAAGAAAAAACTTTATTTTCCATACTGTACTGACTTCAACATGAAAGCTGGAAGGTGAAGTTCACTTTAACTCTTTCTCAGCATAGGGTGTGACAGGATATTAAACCCACATGGGAAAAATACAACCTCAGATTTTGTTACAGAACTCTTAACAATGTTGTTTCGAATAAGTAATTCTGTGCACATCACAACTTATTATAATGTGTGAGATGCATCATAGAGTGCATGAACAGAAGTGTTTAGATACTGTCTAGAAACAAAAAAGAGGTGAAGCTGTTCCTAGGAAAGCAGGAAGAAAGAAAGGTGAACAGCATGGTTAGATTAATTAAGGGTTCATAGATGTAGATGTATTTAAAATTTCGTTTTTAAGCATGAGTTATCTATAGAGGTGGTAAGAATAATAATGAAATGTAGTTGTTCTATTTCTGTAGCATTAGTGAAAATCTTATGAGTCTTTATATTTAAAAGTAATTCTCTAGGGACAAGACTATACAGCATATTGGGAGAGTTCTGTCATTTTCTAAATAGTGACATCTGCTCAATTTGTAAGAAATTGTCTCTTTTACTTGTCATTCAGCCAAACAAGGTGTGGTTTACTCCATGGTCTTAAGTCACCGCTAATTGTCCTGGTGGGTAAGTTGTGACATAGTGATGCTTATGAAGTGTTAGAATTGCCTTGAGCTGATTTACCTAAACAGAACTGATTAGAAACTAGTAAGTGATCCTCTGGCTGCTGAAAAAAAGCAGTAAATTTGCATTTCCTTTGCTGTTGATTGTGCAGTGCAAAAGAGGGAAATGCAATCTATAATGAAATAATCGGACATACTCCCTGCTACGTCAGATGCCTGCTTGAGAGCTCTATGTGCATCCAAAAATCTGATTTTCATGCTGAGCAGCTGAAGGGTTGATGCTTTTGTGACTCATAGATTAACAATAATTATGAGCTGCAGGCATGTTTACACTCCTTCCAGGGGCAGGACTAAACATCCTTTGTATACATCACCCTATTGGATGTCCTGGTGATGTAGTGTTCAACATATTTTAGGGCTGGAATGACAAATTCACCATGAGGGCTTCCAGGATTCCCGAAACTGGATGAACTCATTGCTCTGACGTACGTGTGTGGCCATCTCTCTGCGTTGAGGCTCTGACTTGGAACACAACATTCCTTTTTCAGTCTTGTTTTCTGTTCATACACATGAAAATATTTAGTTTAGCTAGGGGAAATAGAACGGGGTCTGTTTATTGCTAATTTAAGATTTTCCCTGCTTTTTTTTTTTT